>JAQZBX010071855.1:0-15166 GCA_029593785.1 Cabassous unicinctus | reverse complement strand
AAGAGGGCATTTTTCTATACAATTTTATCAATTTTCCCTTTTCATCATTCCCTTCAGTTAGGAGGACTTGACCAAAGATGTTCTTAGTCTCTTATTCAATACTAAAAGTTTTTCCTGTTTCATTGCTGATTTCACAGGTTAGCTGAACTTTGAGATTTTCTTCATCCTATTTATGCTTGGCTTGTGTCCTCAGGTGTATCATTAGTTGAGTTGATGGCTGAATAGTAGAATTTAAGAGTATCGATATCTGACAATGACTGAGGGATATCATGAATATAATTAAAAGGATAACAATTGTCCTTCTTTGAACATCTCTGAGCCAAAGTCCCCATGACCTTAGAACCCAACCAAAAAGGATTCAGATCAGTCAGATTCAGGAGGATTGTAAGCTAATTTGGCTACTTCTCTAGCATGGGCTTTTGCTACCGCTACCTCTTGGTAAACATCTTCTTTACTGTCATTTATAGATGCACAGCAATGGATCTCCAGTAGTGTACACACCTACTTGGGAAGTCAGAATATACTCTTATGTCAATCAATTTTGTTAGACTTATTTTGTGAAGTTCCACTACTTCATCAGCCAGTGAACTGATGGCATGTCTGAGGTGAGAGATAGATTTCTCTAATTCTAAAGCTACTTTTTCCGATGCCATCTGTAATTTTATTATGTATCTTCAACACAAGAGATGCTTGCCCCAATGACAAGGGGAACAATACCAAGAACAGAAAGATCAGTTTAGCCTGGGTTATGGTTTTTTCCATGATCCAATTAAAACTGTTTCTAGTCTGGCAATAGTCTTTTCATGTTTTTATGACATGGGAAGAGATCATAAGAGCCCTCATGTTTCTAAGTTTCCCTTTTGGAAGCTTATCAAAAATAGCCATTTGGGGAACAGCAGAAGCTATATAACAGGAACTAACTCAATTTCCTATGTCTTGTGATCACATACAAAATAATGTCCTTAAAGAGCTTAATAAAGGTGCCTATTGCCTTTAAGAATGGGATATTGGCACATAGAGCTAATTAAGTATAAACATCAGAAGCAGAATAATTACCAACATTATCTTCATTGTCATCTGATAGCTTAGTCCCATTTAACCAACAATTTCCTTTTTCTGACCTTTCAGTCTTCCAGAAATTTGTGCCTTGGGTGAAATAGGTTCTCATGTTACTAAAGCCTTGAAGTGGTAGAAGGACAAAAGAATTGTGTTCAAGGTAGGAAGGAGTACATAGGGCAGAAGTAGGGTAAAGAGGAGATCAAAGAAAATCATGGTGAGGATAGGGTATTATTAGGAATGGAGATTGGGCATTGTAAGGGTTAGAGGATGAATAACAGAATGTTTAGATGGATGGTGAAAAGAACAGCTACAGAATAAGATAAGGAAATTCAGGCATAATTTGATCTGTGATCTTGGGCTTCATCTACTTGTTCTGACATCTTAGACAGAAACTGTTTACATCAGATGCCATCTGCTTGTGGAATATTCATGTAAATTTTAGCTTAAGATATACTGATATGCAATAGCTGGTTATCTACTTAATCAAAATAATAAAAGATTTTAAATGTACATATATTGATAGTAGAGTGATATATAAAGTGAAAAATGCACCTAAAGCATATTTCTATTGGCTATGAATGTATTGCTGTTGTCATAGGTAAGTTTTCACAATAGATAGAGGCCCACAGAGTAAATAACAATTTGTTAAACTCCCATCCTGAAGAAGTCCTTCTACTTTCTCAAATAAAATTGCAAAAATCTTTAAAATATATAAGCCATGATTAATAAAAGAAAACAGACCACTATGCCATGCCCTCTATTTTATGCCTGTACTTAAGAATTTTATTCCTGAAAAATGAAACTAAGCTCAATAATAACTATTGCATAAGAGTTTCATACTAAAAATCTCCTTGTTACTCAAATGTGGCTTCTCTCTAAGCCAAATTCTGCAAATAAACTCACTACCTCCCCCCCGCTCCCCCCTTATAAGACATGACACCTGGGGATGAGTTTCCCTGGCACCAAGGAATTAGTACTAAGCATCAACCAGTGATACATTTGGAAAAAGACCTTGACCAAAAGGGTGAAATATCAAATAAAAAGAGTTTTTATGGCTAAGAGATTTGAAAGAGAGTTGGGTGCTCATTCCAGAGTTTATGCTTATGCATGTCTCAGATAGATTTCAATAACTGCCACAGTAAGCAAAGCCTCAAAACACAGTAAAGAAACAAAAGTGTTCCTGAGGACTATGGACAAGGCACACAGCCTCATGAAATCAATAACCCCTTGGTGGGCCCTATTTGGGCATATATGATAAACTATTTCCCCAATATAACATAGATATGATAATTTATAATTTGTCTTCTCTGGAGTCTTCTACTCTTTTTATTTGAATCTATAATTTTCAATAGGCCCATTAAATATATCTCTGAGACTTCAACCTTCAGAGTGACCATGTGCCAGTTGAGCCCTGAAACCCAGCAGAGTTGCAGCCATCTCCTACTCTCTGCTTCTACAGACTTGCTCTGGAAAAGTAACAAAATAATGATAATAGAGAGGTCCCATATCAGAAGCAAGGAGTATATACAACTGCAAGCAAAACATTTCCTTCCATCTTCCCCATAATATTTAGGCCATTTCTCAGCCTGAAGCAGTCAAAGCAGACATCTTCCCAAGTTCATCAAGACTGAGGAGTGATCAAACCTAAGGGGAGAGTGTAACCATGAACCAAAGTAGACTTATTATTCTTTTAGTTATCATGTGTTAACAGAAGAATTTGTAACAGTGATATAAAGGTAGTGGTTGCCAGGGGGTTAGAAGGGAGGGGAAGGGATGAATAAGTGGAACACAGGGCATTTTTAAAGCATTGAAAATGTTTTGTGTGCTACTGCAATGATGGATACATGACATTACACTTTTGTCAAAGCCTATAAACCTGTACAACACAAAGTGTAAACCATAATGTGAACTACAAAACTTGATTAGAAGCAATGCTTCAATATTGTTTCATCAATTGTAACAAATGTAGAACACTTATGTATGATGTTAATAACAGGGAAATGTGTGTGTGTGTGGGGGGGAGGTGGGTTATATTAGAATTCCCTACACTTTGGTATAATTATTCTGTAATATAAAACTTCTCTAGATGTAAAATTTTTTGTTACAAAAAGTAAATATAAGAGGTAACATGACTGGAAAAAAAAAAAAGGAAACAAAAACAGAGGCTTTTTTGACGTGTACAGAATGATTCTCTTAAACAATAAAGGATGAAAATGTCAAATAAATATCAATAAGGAAATTATTCTAACATGACAAAATCTTTGTCTTTCAGGCAGATTACTCAGATGGTTAAGAAAAATGTTTTATAACCTTTCACTAAGAACTGACAAATAACATAACAAAATTTCACTTTAACAGAGGGAAAACAAAATTCTAGTTTTTCATGAATATACTGTTTGATATGAAAACTCTTTAAAAAATTTTATAAATAAGCCTATCAAATCTTAGTCAGCATTGACCATGGCAAATAAAGCTCATTTCCACAAACCTCTATAACTTTCTATATCGATTTAGGTTTATTCCTATACTTTCCTGTTTCTCATTCTGCAACTCTTAAGTCAAATTAATTTAGGACAAAACTATTCTTTTTCCTTAACAAAAAAATCATTCTGCATACTTTACATACTTAAGTTCCCAAAAAAGATCTTGAAACTTGTCTTCAATCTGACATTCTACAAAGCACAGTAACTATTGAAATGATGTTTGTCATAATAATAGCTTAATTTGGTTAACTATGAACATATATTTTCATCATTTTAAACATCTAGTAGATATAAAGTGCTAGCATATTTGATCAGTAAACCTGTATACATTTAGGAAGAACATATTCAAGTAGAATAAAATTGTATGCTTGTATTGAACCAGCTGTTTAAATTTAACTAATGATATTAAACTAGTTCTGTTTGTCAAAGGTTTATCTAAAGAATATGAAACTAAAATTTTAAAACATTTGAATTTAATGAATGACTATTCTTTTTACATTGGAAGTATTAAAAGTTCAGTGTCCTTACTTTCTGTGATGTTAGGAGTATTAATTTACATATAAGGGCTTATTTATCTTAAAGAAGTTTGATTAGAGCCCTTTTAAGAAATTATTTGTTAATTTAGTGTTACCATTCCGAGGTATGAAAATATATATAAAGCAAACTGATTGGCAAAAATTGAGAGCTTATAGCTTCAATTAAAAATATTCCAGCTATGAGTCAGACATAAAACACATAGTGGTGACTCCATCCCTACCCCTGGCAGGGCAGAAGGGTAAGAGAAGTTTCATCAGTTCCTGGGCAGTGCATGCAACTTCATGCTCCAAAGCTTACAGTACCAACTATATCTTCAGTTCTAACAACACAATCAGCAAGGGAGAAAGGGCAAGAAGGCTCTAAACTAAAGAGAGAAACTGCACACAGAATAAATGCAGCTAGTAAGCCACGTGCCAAAACACCAACAAAAATTTAAAATTCATACCATGAAACAGGAAGTAATGACGAGTCAAATGAAAAATATGTCTCCAGAGGACATAAAGAAGCTGGGACAACTAATCATAGATGTTTAAACAAATCTCCTTATAAATTCAATGAAATTACTAAAGTGATTAAGCATATTAAGAAGAAACTGGGTGAGCACAAAGAAGAAGAAAGCATACATAGAAAAAATAGCAGATCTTTTGGGAAGGAAGAGCAAAATAAATGAAATTAAAACACATTGGAGACATATAACAGCAGATTTGAGGAGACAGAAAAAAGGATCAGTGAGCTTGAAGACATAATCTATGAAAGTGAACATACCAAAGAAGAGACAAAGAAAAGACTGGAAAAAAATGGAGAGAATCTCAAGAACTAATAATGTCAAACTAAATGATTGCAAGAGATGTGCAAACATAAACATATATGCCATGGGTGTCCCAGATGGAGAAGAGAAGGGAAAAGAACCAGAAAGAATATTTGAAGAAATAATGGTAGAAAATTTCCCAACCTTATTGAGGAATGTAAATATCTGTGTCCAAGAAGCACAACAAATTTCCATTCAAATAAATCCAAAGAGAACTACTCCAAGAAACATAATAATCACAATGCCAAATGCCAAATACAAAGAGAGAATCTTGAGAGCAGGAAGAGAAAAGAGATGCATCACATATAAAGGATACCCAATGAATTAAGTGCTGATTTCTCATCAGAAACCATGGAAGCAAGAAAGCAGTGGTATAATATATTTAAGAAACTGAAAGAGAAAAACTGTCAACCAAAATCTTACATCTAGCAAGACTGTCTTTGAAAAATGAGGATGAGTTTAAAATATTCACCTAAACAGAAACTCAGTTTATAACCAAACCAGCTTTGCAGGAAATACTAAAGGGAGTGTTACAGCCTGAAAAGAAAAGACAGGAGAGAGAGACTTGGAAGAGAGTCTAGAAATGAACATAATATCAGTAAAAGTAAATAAAATTGTGAAAAGAGTGGTGAAAATAAAATATGACAGAAAAAAATGTCAAGGTGGGGGAAGTACGAACGGCCTTTTCAGTAATAATATTGAATGTTAATGGATTAAACTCCAGAGTAAAAGACACAGACTGGTGGAATGGAGAAGAAAATATGAGCCACTTCATCTCTCCTTTCCATGTCCCTTTAAAGAAAAGCTGACAGTGCTTTTGTTCATACAGCTCTCTCAAAAGGCTTGTTGGTTTAGCATGCAGGAAACAGGGTTCCAAGCCATCAAACAGTAACACTTTCCACAATTCCTTCCTGGATAACTGCATTTTCAATCCTGGCTTATAAGTTCCAAGTTTAGTTAATTCCTTATGCGCTATGACCTGGAGACTTGATTTCCAGAGGCTTGAAATTTCTGGAATCAGTTTCTGGTTTCTTTGTGCCCAGCAATTCAGTTCTCAGCTTATCTCTCTCATCTAGCATTTTCCTATAAGCTGCAAGGAGAAGTCAAGCTGCATTCTCCAAGTTTACTTTGGAAAGTTCTTCAGCTAAATATCCAGGCTTGCCATTTTCAAATTCTGCCTCCCATATAACATCAGGAATCAATCCTGCTAAGTTCTCTGCAACTTCAAAACAGATCACCTTCCCTCCAGTTTCCAATAATAATTCCAACATGTACTTCTAAGGTCTCATAAAAAGTCTCTTTAGCATCCATATTCCTACCAATAGTCTCTTCAAAGCACTCTAGACTTTGCTATCAAACATCTCACAATTATTTCCTTCTTTGGCCTTATTAAAAATAACTTTAGGCCCCATATAACTACCAAGAATCTCATCAAAGCAACCTAGGCCTTTTCTATCAAATTTGTCACAATTCCTCCAAAAAATTCCCCTTAAGCCTTTATAAAACCATTCTGGCATTTTGGTCATTGTGAAAGCACGACTCCACTCTCCAGGCCCAAATTCTGTATTAGTCAGCCAAAGGGGTACTGTTGCAAAATACCAGAAATCCATTGGCTTTTATAAAGGGCATTATTTAGGGTAGAAGCTTACAATCACAAGGCCATAAAGAGTAAGTTATTTCTCCCACCAAAATCTGTTGACACCTGTTAGAGCAAGATGGCTGCTGGTGTATGTGAGGGTTCAGGCTTCCTCTTCCTCCTAAGGCTCCAAGGTCCCAGCTTCTTTCAATCTCAGCTGTAGACTAGCATAAGGCTTGTCTCACTCCCCAGGGCTCATTTCTTTCTAGGCTTTCACAGTTGTTCAGGGCTCTGATCTCTTTAGCTGCAAACTGTCAGGCAAATGGCTTGGGACTTTCCCCAGGGTTCCAGCATCCAAAATTATACTCTCTGTGTTCTTCTTCTCTTCCCTTCTTTGATTGAGCTTCCTTTATGTAGGCAACAAAGTGGGAGACAGGGAATCAAACTTTGTCACCCTAATGACATGGTCAAATAAAAGCCCTAATCTTGATTTAATAAAGTAAAAGTGAAACCTTAGATTCTAATACAATCTAATATGCCCAGAGGAATGGACAAGTTTACAAACACAATCCAATATCTATTTTGGGACTTCATAAACAAGACCAAGCTGCCACAACATTAAAATATTTATTCATCATGATCAAGTGGCTTTTTTACCAGCCTTGCCAGGGTGGTTCAAATCAAGAATCAATCAGCATAATACAACATATTAACAAATCAAAGAAGAAAAATCCCATGATCCTATTGATTGATACAGGAAAGGCATTTGACAAAATACAATATCCTTTCTTGACAAAAATACAAGAAAATATAGAATTTGAAAGAAACTTAATCAACATTATAAAGAACATATATGAAAATATCCCAGCCAACATTGAACTCAATGGCAAAAGACTGAAAGCTTTCACATTGAGATAGTGAGTTTGAAAAGGATTCCCACTGAAACTGCTGTTGTTCAATATAATGCTAGAGGTTCTAGCTAGAACAGTCAGGCAAGAAAAAGAAAAGAAGCATCCAAATTGGAAAGAAAAAAGGAAAACATTTTCTATTCACAGATTATATGAACCTATACCTAGAATATCCTGAAAAATCTACAACAAAGCTCCTGGAGCTAATAAACTATCTTAGCTGATTGCCATGATACAAGATTAATACTGGAAAATCTGTAATGATTTTATAAACAAGTAACGCAAAATCTGAGAAGGATATAAGGGAAAAATACCATTTACAATGGTGAGTAAAAGAATCAAATATTTAAGAATAAACTTTAGTAAGGATGTAAAGCATGTGTATTCAGATATCTACAATGCATCACTATAAGAAATTTTTAAAAGACCTAAATAAATGAGAAAACATTCCATGTTCATGGATTGGAAGACTAAATAGTGCTAAGATGTCAAAATTATCTGAATTAAGCAGATTCAGGGCAATCCTGATAAAAATTTCACCAGCAATTTTTAAAGAAATGGTAAACACAATTTTCAAATTTATTTGGAAGGGTAAGTGGCCCTGAATAGCTAGAAACATCTTTAAAAGGAAAAGCAAAGTTGGAGGACTCTCACTTCCAGACTTTAAATCATATTACCTAGGTACAGTGGTAAAAACAGCACGGTACTGTCATAAAGATGGACAAATAGACCAATGGAACATAATTGATGGTTCAGAAACAGACCCTCACATCTATGGTCAAGTGATTTTTGGCAAGGCTGTCAAACCCACCCATCTGGCATAGTAGTTAATTCTATTGGTGTGGGAAGAACTGGATATCCATACCCAACAAAAGAAAGATGACTTTTACCGCACACCTTATATAAAAATTAGCTGAAAATGGATGAAAGATACAAAAAACTAGAACCATCAATCTCCTAAAATAAAATATGGAGAAACATCTTAAGTCCTGATGGTAGGTGGTAGATTATTAAATCTTACACTGAAAGCATAAGCAACAAAAGAAAACATGGTTAAATGGGACCTTCTGAAACTTAAACACTTTTGTGATTCAAATGATTTCATCAAGAAGGTGAAAAGGCAGCCTACTCAATGGAAGACAATATTTGGAAGCCACATATCTGATAAGGGTTTGAGTTCCATTCTACATAAAGAGATCATACAACTCAACAATAAAAGAGCAAATAATCCAAGTTTAAAAAAAAAAAGGGCAAAAGAATTAAATAGACATTTCTCCAAAGAGGAAATACAAATGGACAAACAGCACATGAAAAAATACTCAATATCACTAGTTATTAGGGAAATGCAAATCAAAATGACAATGAGATATCAAATCGCACGACATAGAATGGCCATTACTAAAAAAAAAAAAAAAAATGCAGGAAACAATAAGTGCTGAAGAGGATGCAGAAAATGGAAAAACTCCTTCACTGTTGGTGGGACTGTAAAATGGTGGAAGACAGTTTGACAGTTCTTCAGAAAGCTAAATATAGAACTGCTATATGATCCAGCAATTCTACTAGGAATATATCCAGAAAAACTCAATACTATGGCACAAACAGACATCTGCACACTGATGCTCATAGCAGCATTATTCACAATTGCCAAACAATGGAAACAACCCAAATGTTCATCAACTGATGAATGGATAAAGAAAGTGTGGTAAAAACATATAATGGAATACTATGCTGCTGTAAGAAGAAATTAAATATTGACCCATATGATAACATGAATGAACCTTGAAGACAGTATTCTAAGTGAAATAAACCAGACACAAAAGGACAAATGTTGCATGGTCTCATTAATATGAACTAAATACAAAGAATGAGCGCATGGAGTTAAACATGAGTATGCTATTATCAGTGGGTTTTTCACATATACCTTTATCATGTTGAGGAATTTTCTATTCCTATTTTTCCAAGTGTTGTTCATCAAGAAAGGATGCTGGATTTTGTCAAATACCTTTTCTATGTCAATTGTAACAATCAAGTGTCTTTTTTCTCTTCATTTTGTTAATGTGGTGTATTACATTAATTGATTTTCTTTTGTGGAACCACCCTTTCATACCTTGGTTAAATACCATTTGATCATGTGCTGTTGGATTAAATTTGCTAGTATTTTCTTGAGGATTTTTGCATCTATATTTGTAAGAACAATTGGTTTCTAATATTTTTTTCTTGTAGACACTTTTTTTGGCTTTGGTATTAGGGCAGTTGTGGCCTCATAGAATGAACATGGTCATGTTCCCTCTTTTTCAAAATTTTGAAAGTGTTTCTGAAGGATTGGTATCGACTCATTTTTAAATGCTTGGTAGAGTTTATCTGTGAAGCAATCTGGTTTTGGGTTTTTATTTTTGGGAACTTTTAAATAAATGATTCAATCTCTTTACTTGTAATTGGTATGTTGAGATCTTCTATTCCTTCTAGAGTCAGTGTATTTTGTTTGTGTGTTTCTGAGAATTTGTCTATTTCATCTACTTTGTCTAATTTTTTGCTTTGGGGTTGTTCATAATATCCTCTGATGATAGTTTAATTTTCTGTGGGTTGTGTAGTAATGTTTCCCCTCTCATTTACAATTTTATTTATTTGCATTTTGTCTCTTTTTTTCTTTGTCAGTATAGTTAAAGTTTTGTCAATATTATTGATTGTTTAAAGGTCCAAATTTTTGTTTTGTTATTGCTCTCTCTTACTTTTATTTATTTCATTGTACTCTGCTCTAGTCTTTGCTAGAACATTCCTTATGCTTACTTTGAACTTAAATTTCTATTCTTTTTCTAATTCCTCCAAATGTGTGGTTAGGACTTTGATTTTAGCTCATTCTTTGTTTTTAAGGTAAGCATGTAGGACTGTAAATATCCTTCTCAGCACTGACTGTTCTGCAACTGATAAATTTTGATATGCTGTGTCCTTAATTTTATTCATCTCAATAAAGTTGCTAATTTCTCTTGTAATTTCTTCTTTAAACCTTTCTTTTTTAAAGAAAATATATTCATGGATGTTCCAGTTGTCTACCTGTTATTGATTTACAGCTTCATTACATTGTGGTCAAGGAAGAAGCTTAATATAATTTCAAACTTTTTACATTTATTGAGGTTTGTTTTGTGAACAAACATGTGGTCTATCCTGGATAATGATCTATGTGTATTTGAGAAGAATTTATATTCTGCTGTTTAGGGTGAAATCTTCTGTATATGTCTCTTAGTTTTAGTTCATTTATCATATTTTTCAATACTCTGTTTTCTTATTGATCTTCTGTCTAAATGTTCTATTTATTAGAGTTGGTTTGTAGATGTCTCCAACTATTATTGTAGAAGTGTCTATTTCTTCCCTTAATTTTGCCAGTATTTGCCTTATGTATTTTGGGGCACCATGGTTTATTTATTGTTTTTTATGATTGTTATTTCTTCTTGGGGGATTGACTCTTATATTAATATATAGTGTCCTTTTTCCTTTTTAAAAGCTTTTGACTTAAAAACTATATTGTTTGATTTTAGTATAGTTACCCCAGCTCTCTTTCTGTTATTAATTACATGGAGTATTTTTCCCATCATTTCACTTTCAACATTTTTGTGTCTTTGGATCTAAGGTGAGTCTATTACAAACAACATATAATTAAATCATGTTTTTTAAAATCCATTCTGCCTATCTGCATCTTTTGATTTGGAAGTTTAATTCATTATCATTCAGTATTATTTCTATAAAGGCAGTACTTCATCTATTTTGTCTTTGGGGTTTATATGTAATATATATATATATTACTCAATTTTCCTTTATCGCTACATCCTTTTCTGAAAAGTGGATCTTTTGTGATGTATCTGACTAATAACTTTCTCATATTTGTTTCAGAGTATTTTTTAAATCCTTTCTTTGTGGTTACCCAGGTTTTATTACATAACCTAAATCTATAGTCTATTAATTTGAAGAGATAAACTTAACTTCAGTATCATATAAATTCTCTGCTCACATATTCCTTGGTATCTCCTCTTTATGCTGTTTTTGTTCCACATTACTTCATTATATGTTGTGTATTGATTAGCAGGAAATATGATTTTGTCTTATTTAATTGTATTCTAATACTTATAGGAATTTAAGAGTAGAGCTATATATTGAGGATACAGTACTATTGCATTTTGTGTTTACATATTTAGATACTTTTACTGAAGATCTTCACTTCTTCTCATGGATCCAAGCCACTTTGTTCTGTCATTTCCTTTCAACACGTTGGTAATTCTTGTAGGGCTGTGTTTTTGTGTGATGAACACTGTTTCTTTTTATCTTCCAATGTTTTAAACATTCCAATATTTTTGAAGTAGAACTTTGCAGATGAAGAAATGTTGGATTGCAGTTTTTCTCTTTCACTACCTGAAATATATCATACCACTGCTTTCGCACCTCAATAATTTCTGATGAGGAATTGGCTTTTAGAATTATTGAGGATCCATTGTATATAATAAATCGCCTTTCTGTTGCTGCTTTATTAAATTTAGTTTTATCTTTGGCATTTAACATACTGATTAGTATATGTCTTAGAATAGCTCTAATATGTTTATTTCATTTGAATTACATTGCATTTTTTGGACATGTATATTTATGTTATTTATGAGTTTTTGGAATTTATAAGCATTATTTCCTCAGACATTCTTTCTGCCTCTTCTCCCTTCTCATCTCATTCTGGCATCCCTAACATGCATATGTTTGCATGTATCAGGCTGTCACTCAAGTCTCTGAGACACTGTTCAATTGTTTCTAATCTTTTTTCTATCTGTTCTTCTGACTATATGATTTTGATTGTCATTTCTTCTTGTTTGGTAATTATTCTGCCCGTTCAATCTGCTGTCGTATAACTTTAGATTACTTTTAATTTACATTATTGTGTCTTTCATCCCATAATTTCTGTTATATTCCTTTTTAATGTTGCTAATTCTTCCTTTTCCCCACATATTGTCATCTTAATATGCTTTAACTCTACATCAACAATCAGTTTATTTCTATCCATATTTTCTTTCATCTCCTTGAATTAATTTAGGAAATTTGTTTGAACTTCTTTAATTAGTTGTTCCAAAATTCATGTCTCCTCCATAATTTTATTTTTTTTTCCATTGACTGTCCTATATGTTCCAATTTTTTCAGTATGGCTTGTAATTTTTGGGTGCTATCTGGGCATTGATTATTTTGAGTTGTAACACTGAAGGCAAGTTTCTCCTTCTTGCTTAGGGTTTTATTGTTGGTTGGCATTGTGTTAGGCCTCTTCCTTTATGTTTGGTTCAACTTATTCTGGACTTTCAAGGGAGCCTGTATTTAACTGTTCATATTTTCTCAGTTCTTCTGTACCTGATATCTCACCTCCAGGAGAAATCTCCCTTTCATCTGTTCCTTCTCCAGGAATTGTGATAGGTTCCGTGTCTTTTTGTGCAGAATTTTCTCCCTAGTTCCTATGATTTGTTTAAATTTCTCCCTCACTCAGTCCCCTCCTTTTCATTACACATTTTCAGTTCTGGGACATGTCATGTCTTACAGCAGTTCATTTTCACAACTTTCCCTCTAGGAGACTTTTCTGTCTCTGGTTCCCTCCCCATTTGGTTATCCCTTTCCATGGTGACAGATGGGATCAAATCAGAGATGCCTGTTTTAAGTGGCCCAGCAAACAGACACTGGATTTAGTGTGTGAACCTCTAACCAACAGTTTGGTGCTCTCTTTTTTCCCTGGAGTCACGTTTGTAGTTGGCATTCCTTAACTCCTTGTTTTCCATCCTGTGACTCTTCAGTCATGTGTCCCTGATCTTGGATATGTGTGGGGTCTAACTCACTACTGTGACTGATTCTATGGTCTGTCTCTATGGCAGAAGGGACCAATGACTTGAGGCATCTGTTTGACTTATAAGCTGTGCAGGACTGAATGAGGTGGAGGGATCTGGGCTGGCAGGTCTATGATATAAACCTCCTACTTGTTTTTGAGTTTTTTTTTTTTTCTATTTCTTCCATTTAGCATTTGTGGAGTCCATATCCAAACTCTTTTATCCTCTATAGTTCCATGCAAGTGGGGTTTAAGCTTTTATTAATTCTTTCTGAGGGGAAGTTTTTCAGGGGTTTTCTTACACTGCCGTGTTGATGACTTCACTTCCACACTCCCTCTTATTTATCTTTTAAGCATCCCCTTGTATCATGGACTTTGAAAATTTAGCCACTCTAGTTTACTGTCCTTGGTGGAATGAATTGTAAATCATGTACCCCTAAAAAAGACATGTTCTTAATCTTAGTCCACATTCTTTTTAGTGTGATCCTATTTTGAAAAAAGACTTTTGAAGATATATTATGAGTTAAGGGGTTAACTCATTTGTGAATAGTCCTACGTGGTCTGAAAACCTATTTAGATGTGACCAAACTGAATTGGGAAGGAGTGGAAGACTTAATCAATATTACTGATACTTTAAAAAGAGTGAAATTTGGATGCACTCAGAGAAGTCAGAAGATTAGAATCCAGTCATCCAAGATAGCCTAAAAAAGACAACCATGAGACAAACACAAAGATGGAAGCCAAGGAATCCAAACATTTATGTCAAGCCAGGAGAGGAATGTTAAAGGATTCAGGGAGAAAGTTAACCTTTCAAGGTCCTGATATTGGATTTCTAATATTTCAAAGAATATTAAGCCAATAATTTCCTGTTTTTAAGCCAACAAGTATGAGAAATTTTTCATTTTACTCTGGTAAAACTATGACACTGTCCATTTTCTGATTAGGATGTCTTCATTCTTTACTCATGCAGTTCCCTCAGGAAACTAACCTTCCAATTGCCTTTCACCTAATAAAATACAGTATGTCTAAAGGTTTCATTTGAAATGACACTTGCTTTGAAAATCTTTCACTTTTTTCCCTGGTCACTCTGATATTCCTTCTCTATATTCACAAATAATATGATTACATGTCTTTATACTGTTTATATCATCCTGTATTGCACTTTTGTTGGTAATGTATGTGTCGTTCTCCAACTTTTGACTTTGAGCTTCTTGTCAGGAGACATTTCTAATACCTGAAAACTTCACAACCCGCATACTCACCCCATGATCACACAATACCCATTTTCATGTCCAAAGCCTTCTTTATTACAAATTCTTATTATGATTGAACAGAATTGATCCACTAAGTATTAAAGTTCTAGATCAGTTTGTTTTTGGTACCTAAATGGTGTATGACATAAGTTCTGCTTAATGATATTTTAAAAAGGGTTAATTTCACAGTTGGAGAAACATACAAGTCAACCCTGATGAAGTCACGAATGTGTTATGAAAGCAAGTGCCATGTAGATAAAGAAGTGAGAAAATCAAAATCATTTTCATCTAAAATACCTAAGGAAGTTCTTTTGGAAAAGATCAGGTATGTGATTAAAGATGAGAGGATTGGGAGGAAGGAGCAGGAGAAAGAGGTATTTTAGGGGAGGTAAATATGAGGAATTTCACTGTGTCATGTTTGAAGCAAGTGCCAGATAAGAACAGTGAAATGATTCACCTAGACAAGGGTACTGATGTGAATGAAACAAAGCAAGCAAAGCAATAGGTAAGGGGCAGACAGATGCTGGAATATCTGAAATATAAAATATGGAAAATCGATTTGGTTGAAAAGTAATGAGGGACCATTAAGAATTCTTGAGGGCAATTCCTGGTTATCATTTTTGTTCAGTCATTCAACAAATATTTATTGAGCACCACAAAATGTCAGGTACTATGCAAGGTGTTAAAAAATATAGGAATAAACAAAATA
>JAQZBX010071854.1:0-15174 GCA_029593785.1 Cabassous unicinctus | reverse complement strand
GAACTAACAGCCTCCTTAAGAGAAGAAGTCAGTATTTCATCATAACCTTGGAAATTTGGAAGTGGCTTACAGGAGAAAAAGGAAGGGGAACAGATAAGAGGGGCGTGATTGCGATTAGCAAGAAACAGTGTGGCCTGGAACCATCCACTGTGTAAGTTGGTGCAGTTATCTGGGAGGATAAACACTGATGCCTATTCAAGTTGACAGTGGGAGCTGGACACTTGACATTTACAACAATGCTCAATGCAAATCGAGAAACTTGCCCCCAGAAATGGAATTTCATAGATTTATCCTTTGAAAGGCTGTTTCTCTGACTAGTCTGGGTCAGCAGTTAAACTGAAAGAGAAATATTTCTATTATTTGGTAGATTTTTTTCCAAAGCATTTCATTCGGAGAGAGGCTTTTAAAAAGTACAATTCTGGTGTGGTCATCAGGCAAACAGAATGAGAAAACATCAAAGAACAATCCCATTTCCAGAAGTGATTAAAACAAATACTTCCTCTGAAGTCCCTGGTGTTCAAGGGGGGATGGGCCTGTGCAGCCCAGGTGTCCTGGCGCCATTCCAGCTCTGCCGGTATCCTTTCAACATGCTCCAGTAACTCTCCTGACTTCACCTTGAAAAAGCAAAACTTTCCATCCCACTGCCACCTGCTATTCCATGGAAATGGATTAAAACCCAGAGCTTCCACTCATTAGTTGGGTGACCTTAAAAAGCCCCAAAGCCTCAGCATTTTGCACCTGTTGTTCCCTCGATCAGGTGCGCCACCTGCTTTTATCCTCTCACCGAGGGCTCCAGATCACTCAGGTCTCAGGCAAATGCCAATCTCCTGAGAGATTCCTTCCTGGACAGCCCATGTAATGGTGACTGCCAAGACCAACTCAGCTACCCCCATATGCATTAACTTGTTTTGTCTTCCTCACAGCACTTACTACTATTTGAAATTATCTTATTTATTGGTTTGCTTGTTTATCACAGTCAGCTTTATTCAACTCTGAATCCTTGGCCCTTAGAATGATAGCTGGTACCTAGTAGATGCTCAATAAATATGTGTCAAGCAAATAAATGAAAGTCACTCAACATAGTCAAGCTTAAGTTCTATAATGATAAAACAATATGTAATACTTGCCTCTTAGGATTGTTTTAAAGATCAAGTGAGATCATGTTAACAAAAGCAGAGCCTGGCACATTGTTAGGTACTCAGAAAATGTTATTTTAAAAATTATAGTTATAATTTAAAATTATAAATGTTTTATTTTGTAGTAATTTCAAACTTATAGGACACTTGCAAAAATAATACAAAACCCAAACAGAGAACTCCACCCAGATACCCAGATACACCAACTTTTAACATTTTGTCACATTTGTCATATCATTCTATAGCTATCTACCTATCCAGCTATCTGGGTATCTATTCATTTATTTTCTAAACATTCGAAGGTAGTTTGTATACATCACACTCCTTGAACACTTAATGCTTCCATGCACATCTGTTTTTTTTAATTAGTGACAATCCACAGATGAACAAGGAACTCATTTCAATGTGTGTAACACAAGTTTGCCCATACCTTAACAAGCTAAGGGGACAAAGGGGCTTCCTATTAACAGTAATTACACACATTTCACCCACTTTTGCTCCTACTTACATAATTCGGGATCCCAATCCCTTCCCCAGTTGCTCCCTTCTTCATTCTGTGAATTGCTAGGAGGTGTCAGAGGTTATCAAAGAATGTGTCAGGATGCCCACTCCCTTTTCCCCTGTCCCTCCGGGTAATGTTTGAGGCCTAATGCAGACAAAGATGAACAGGCCACTGTCTGCCCTACGCTTACATAGGTGACCCCCTAGGAGCCACCTCCCTGAGGGGCAGACATGCTGAGTCCCACGCGGATGTAGGGATGCCTCCTGCTACTCCCCATCTTCTTACTACTCCCACCATTCCCCTATCCCCACCCTGACCCACCCCACCTCCTGCACATCAACCCAAGCCAAAGTGGCTGTCACACCTCCCCAGGTCCGTCGCTAGAGGTAGAAGCCCCAGTAGATCTCCTCCCCACCGACCCCATGATAGGTGGGGTGACCAAATACTGGCATCAATTTATTAGGTAAATGTAATGTAAACTACGGACTGCAGTTAATAGTACAGTTATAATAATATTGTTTCATCAATTGTAACAAAAGTACCACACTAATGCAAAGTGATAATAATAGGGAAAACTGGGGGGAGGAGAGGATGGTATATGGGAGCCCTGTAATTTCTGCTTGATTTTTCTATAAACCTACACTTTCTCTAATTAAAAAAAGAAAAGAAAAGAAAGAAAAATTACTACTGAAAAAGAAAGAAAAGAAAAGACTACCACTCGGAAGGTGTCCACTGCTTTTTCACCAGATTCTTTTTTTTTTTTTTTTTTTTCCACCAGATTCTTAAATCCTGTTCCTGTGAGGATGGAGATGCCTGTATTTCTAGGCAACGTACATTTTGGGAAGAGCTGTCATTTCAGCAAAGTATATTCTAACATTCCTCTCCAATATATTCTAAAGTAGAGTGATTAGAGAGATTAGCGTAACAACCACCCAGTCACCTATCACCCAGCTTCAACAATTACCATCTCCTGGTCAATCTTGTTCATCCACACCCCGCCTACCCAGCCTCTCTGCCCCTCCTCCCACACCCACCCCAATCACTGGCTTATTTGGAAGGAAATCCCAAACATTATATCATTTCCTCCACAGACTCCTCAGCATAAAGCTCTAAAAGATAATATAACCACATTTTAAAAACCATTATCACATCTTAACAATCAACAATATTTCCATAATAAAAGATACTTGCAAATGCAAACTACCTACCTCATACTTCAAATGTTAACTAACAGCCCCAAGTGTAGATATGAAAACAAAGTGACATGGATTACACTGTCCAAACGAAGTGTTTTATATTAAATTATAGACAGTATAACACTTGCTCAGTATTGCATTTTTCAGCTATAGTTCAAGAGTTACACTACTTCTATTTTTCAGAATCTCTCCAGAAAACAGCTGCTTCAGCCCCTATTTATATGGGCCCCTCCATGCATCCCCAAAAGCGTCTTTTTCCTTTACCCATCTCAAACCCTTCAACTCAAACAAACCACCCCCCTTGGCCTTGCTATCAGCCTACCAAACAAGTCTAGACAAATCTGGATTCCAGCATAAACCCACTGAGACCTCTCCCCACATTCAGATATTAGCATTATTTAGATTTACCATATCAACCAAAATATACCAAGATCCTGTAAAATCTGGATCTAAATTATGTCCCTCATTCTGTGAGTGAGTGAATGAATGAGTGATACTGATTTTATCAACCAAGCAATAACGAGCTAAGCTGCAAAGCAACAGAGGTGTTTGGGGTCTTAAAATTGCAGTTTGAGGAGCACAGATTCAGGGAGCAATGCAAATCATGTCCCAATTTGGCACTTGCAGGTAAGGTTTTTTAAAAGAAAAAGAGGATTATATAAATGGTTTGTAGTTGTTGGATATTTGGGATAATCTAAATGTCCTTCAGGTTAGATAGTTTAAGTGAGTTCTATACCTTGTGATTTGTTTATCCTTAGGGTTTTGAGAACATTGCTGCTTGAAGCTTTGCATACTTGGGCAGTTTGTAATATCTGGCAGAGATTTGCTTAAGAGTAACCTCCAAAAGCACCTCCCTACTCCATTTTAAATCTCTTAGCCGTAGTAACTTTATTTTGTTTCATTTCTCTTTACAATTGAATGATGCCATATGTCTATTCATTAAGAAAGCGGTCACCCAACATTAATGTTTTAAAGAGCAGGGTCGATATTAGGTGAAAATTATGAGGTCTTCAACCACCTGATTTTGTGCCTTACTCCACCACTCCACCCTCCTTTCTTGAGGCTCTTTTTATGCTATTTCCATCCCTCCCTCACCCTTCTAGCATTCCTAATTCTGCAATGTCCTTTTCTCAAGTATCTTTCCAGAAATAAAAATTCTGAAATAATTTATACTGAGGTATGATTAACTAATAATGGCTTAATACACCATATTTCCAACATCCTAAGCTACCATCCATTGCCATCCTAATCAACATGGCATGCTCTTAAAATTCATTTCCTGCAGTTTAGCCAAGCACCTAGACGAAATCTGGTTACAGTACTATGTCAGGCAGTATGATTAGGTGATGGGTTAAGGAGCCTTCCCAGTATCTCATATCACACCATATAATGCTATTTTCTAACCCCAGTCTGGGGCCTGAGCAACTGCTGTTGCTTTCGGACTAGGAAGTAAGTAAAAGAATTAGTAGACATACAATTATGTCTCAAGTATCCTCAGTAACTAAGGTTAGGAAATGCTTGACTGGTCAAATACCCTAAGAAATCAGATTACTAGAATGCAGCCACTGGAAAATAGAAATCAGTCTAAGGTGACGCTCTCCTTTTACAATGTGAGTGACTAAGATGAAGCTAAATTCTAATGGAGATGCTTTCTTGTTTTAAAATTTATCTTCTCATCCTTTCAACACTCAATTCCAGGGAGTTAAGAAAGATAAGGGCCTAGGTATTCCAGCAATTTAACAATCATGATATAACTGACCCATCCCCCCTCTCTCACAAGTGTCCAGTTTCTTCCACTGAATGAAAAGCACTATGGGGCCATCCATAGTGTGTCATGAGCCTCCTTCTTTTTCCCTTTTTTCTTTCTCTTTTTCTCCTTTTTCAGGAGGTGCTGGGTATTGAATGGGGACCTCATATATGGGAAGCAGATGCTCAAACCACTGAGCTACACCCATTCCCCTCTTTCTCTTTTTCCACTTTCTCACTGAACATCTTCAGCAAAAAGAAGAGTTCAAAGGTCTTGGAATAAAGCTTGGTATCGTGGGGAGAGAAGATAGGAGGTGTTTTTCTGGCATAGCCTTGTCTCTGATGTCCAAACTTGAGGTGAATTTCTCCTATAATGAGATGTCGGTTAATTTTTCTTTAGATCTGCACAGGAAAAAGGAGTCAAAGTGGCAGATATCATATTCAAAGGTTCTAGACTAAGAGCATGGTAACGCCCAATGGCTTGTTGGAGGTGGGAAACTCACCATAAGTTGGCATTTCTTGGCCCCTGCCTTCTCAAATAACAGAATGGACAGAGAGAGGGAGAGAAAACATTGACAAAATTAAAAGATCAGGGTCCAAAGGGACATCAAAATATTTCCGAAAGCCATCTGCTGAATCCTGAGACTATGGAACCATTATATTGTCTGAGAGGGATAAGTGACAGACTAAAAATTAAAATGGCTTCCATGAGCTTTACCAATTGACCTGTCTAAAGGCAGGCGCTTAGACAACAGGAGGCATTTCCTACACTGTGATTCCGGACAAGAAGTGCTATTTCCAGGAAAGGCAAAAACCAACTTCAAAAGGAAAAAAATATAGCTTACCTTACAATGGTCTTTTTGTTTTTGCTTTGTTTTGTTTTCCCTAAAAGGAGTCTATCAATCATTTGGCTTCCTTATCCTTCCTATGTATAATACGGAGGAGAATGCCAGAAGGGGAAAAAAGCCTCTCTCCTTGTCAGACCAAGTAGAGGCTCAGGGCAACGGCACTCCTGAAAGGGAAAGGGCAGCGTGTGCTGCTCTTACAAGCCTTTCCAACCAGTCCAGTGCCAGCTCCTTGTCCTCAGCAGCAATGTGAGGTGGGGTTCCGAGCAGAGCCAGACACACATTCTGCCACCTCCTCCTCTCCAGCTGTGAACACCAACCCAACGTGCATTTCCTATGACACAACCCCACTCCACAAATTCTAGGAGCTCTGGAGAGACCCTATTCAGATAACCGGCTGGCCAGATAAGCCTGTCAGGTGGTCACCCGTTTTGTGCCCTGCGAACAAGCCAACTGTGTAACTGCAGAAGGAACAGAGGATGTCACCAGGAAGTTCACTTTTAATTTTTATTCTGCCTCAGGCCACGCGTTGATGATGCAATTGAATACCCTGATCCAGATAAAAATCTTCTTTGTTCTAGGACTCTCCTGGGTAGTAAATAGCCCCTTCCACTTCCATTGACAAGCTTTTCAGTACGGATCTCGCACCTGCCCAATACAATACAAAAGGACTTTTAAAATAAACAGATAATCTTTGCAAAAAACATTTAGCAAAAGGTCTGTTTGGACCAGTGACTGTAGAAGCCACTGGCTCAGTGGTAACACAATTGGTACAAATGCATATTAAAGCTACTTACTTTAGCTCTGTTGGCCATTAAGTTTTTATTTCTGGTCAGGTGGATTAGTTCTCTGAAAATGCAAGCTCAGTAGTTAACTGAGAAGTTTTGATCTTACAAAGACAGCATATGCTACTTTTAATTGAACCAAGAATGCATGCATGAATGCTTTGATTCAATAGCTTCAAAGTCTTTTGACCTCCTATAAGAAACACAATTCACATCTTAAACCAGTTCAAACTCTCCCATGGATATATAACTGAAACAAAAGTTTCACAAAACAAAAATTTCTATTCAATTTTTTCCTTTAAAAAAATGCTGCTGCAAGTCGGACCCCACTATATTGAGTTGATGACCCTCTGATGGAATGAGACTCACAGTGTTTCTTTTCATACTGCGTTAAATTAAATCCAGAAAAACATTACAAAACCCCCCTTTCTATTTTCTAATAACTATTGTCCTTTCACTAAAAGCATAAACATCTACATATTATCGGATATGTACTGTTATATTTTGGAGGTGAGAGAAGTGGTAAGGTGTGGAGAAGTTTTTAAAAAAAGGTATAAACCAGAATATACCAGATGAGGGAATATCTCTAAACTCTCCAAATTTACCTCATAATGCCAAATTCAACAAACAGATTCTAATAGTCTTTACTGAGTCCCTCACATGGACCAGGCACTATGAGAGGCTCATGTGGTGAGGATGGAGGGTAAGTAAGGAGAGATTTTGCTGCCTGCATATTCATTACCTCAGACAAACTCTGTTCACACAGGTTGGGGCCTAAAGGAATGCCTGGGACAAGTCTGCCTCTTCCTTCTCCCTCTCAGGAGAAGGGTGTCCAGGACTCTAAATGCAAGCTCTCAGACAAGGAACTAGAGAAATGCCTGAGCTCTCCTCTCAGACAAGCTAAGCTGTAATCAGATCTCGATTCAATTAAACCCAGAAAAGCTTTCTTTGTACCTTTACAGTGGATTTTCAAGGCCACATGGCACAAAAGACATATTTGGAGTTTTAGCTGGTTCTTTTCTAAAATGAAAACATAAAAGAGGGGAACTAATGTAATGCATACCAAAGTCTTAAACACATTTTCAATGCCACTCTAGAAGATAAAGAACAATCCATGAAAGGTATGCAGAGCACCCTCTCGTAACCATTTTGTCTCAAATAGGTTCTGTCAATTTCCTACTTTCATGGGTCATCCATCCCACTGGCTCGGTTTCTACCTCCTCTTTCAATCAATCCAAATGTCTAAAAGTACCTAGAGATAACATTAGAGTTAATCATTTCTTTTCCAAAATGACTCTACTGCATGGTGTGTGTTTGGGGTGGGGATATCATATTTATCAAGATGATAAATATTTTCTAGCAAATTAAATGTAAAGTGAACTCAACCTCTCTCCATTTAATTCCAAAGGCCTTCAAGCCTTCTCCTAAATGATGTCTTGATGCTCTTGAAGACAACACTTCAACTGATTGCCAGCTCTGTTTCTGTTGCCAGTTTACGTGCTAACTGCCACCAGGCAGGCAATGTTTTCAAGCCAATCATGAGGAAAGTGCTTAAACTGAAATGAGTCTTAAGATAAGTTTTTGCACTCACGCCATGTTTTGATCTGCTAGATATACCTCAATGTTTTATAGGTATCAGCAAGCTCCACTTTATTGAATTTTCTTCTCCCAGCAGGAATCCAAATTTACATAAGATCACATTAGGAAACTTCTGATGTCAGCAAGCTATGTGACAGTATATATAGGTTAGAAGCTAATTAAAAACTTCACCTTCAAGTCAAAATGAAGCCATATAACCTCTCCAGAATAAAAAACATTCTCCTTCCTGGGAATTAGCTTTATGACAAGGAAAATTACAAGTTACATCAATGTTCCCATAGAAAAAGGGGGCCAACCATGTGGCATTTGTCACCTCCCAGAGGACCCTTCTCAGTGTCTTTCTCTGCGACAGTCATGCCACAAATGTGGGGTGATGAGTCAGAAGACCTGGGTTTCAAAACACCAGCATTGCCATCAACTAGCTTTGTGACTGCACACATCAGTAAACCTCTTGATCTGCTTCCTCAAACACACAGAAACACATACACAATATCTCCTCTGAAAAATGCCAGTACTTGATTATATGATCTCTAAAACTGGTTTCCATTTATAACATCTTATTCTAAAAATAGGAATCATTTTAGCCCCTCATAAATATGTATGGGTTAAAAATCCCCCAGTTGCCAGATTTCCTCTAACACGTAATGCCTCCTGAATTTGGAATGGAGGTTAATTTCACAGAGGCTCACAACTTCCATGCCATGGTCATTTATTCTTCCCTTTATTCAGTCAGTCGATAATTTTTTTTTAACATCTGCTATATGCCAAGCAGTGTCTTGAGCACAAATGAACCCCAGCAAGAGATTTAAAACCAGTAGCTCTATAAAGGAGTGTGTGTTGGTGGGGAGAGTAGAAAAGAAAGAGAAAAGGAATATGTTGGCATACTCCTTCCAAAGAGGTCCCAACTTCTTTCACTATAAACATTTATGAAGTTTTGCGATACTAAGTGCTGAAAGGGAACTAGAAGAAGGTGTACTTTTTTCCAATAGATGAAATTCACATATAACATTGAGACTCAAAATATAAAATCACCCTTTAATCTTTAGAATATTTGACTAATCTATTTCTTTCTTTATAACCCATCCTCTCAATCTAAAGAAACTAGCATTGTTACTTTCTGATATCCTCCCCCCCAACCTTTCCAGATCCACCCCCACCGCATCCCACAACACTCACACAATATTATTTTAACTCACAGACCCTCCATAAGATCTTCCTTTGACTAAAAGTTTGGACAGCCGTTTTCTAAGCCTTGACCCTATTTTAGGGCATGACCCCAAGATGGGAACCGATCATGTTGGGATTTTCAGGCTGGGAGAGAACACACACACCCAAAGGGATGTCATAAACTCTTTAAGTGGTGCTTTTCCAAACTATAGAGGCCTTCTACCACCCACCACACCAAGAGCCATATTTTGATATACCTCTGGGGTATATGCTTCTGTGGCATTTTGAGATTATTTTATGAATCCTAAAAAGAGAAAGATTATGTTTGTAAAATAATCTATTCCTCTGGGTGTGATACCTTTTGATGGTATTAAATTGAGCTGAGGGGCCTTTGACTAGGTTACTTGATAAGATCACTTTAGGGCTTTTTATTGGACTGTGTCAGTGAGGCATGACTCAGGTTGAGTCCCCACCCCCTTGCTGAGTCTGATGTAAATGGACTCACATACACAGAGAGGAAAGAGGGAACTGCTATGTTTGATCCTGCCGTGTAAAAGAGAGACTTGATTAAGCATGATGTCCCAAGAGGGCTGGGCCCATGGAGCAGTTCAAGAGCAGACCAGCCCTGCTCTATACTTGATAGCTTACTGCTGAACTTGGGAAGAGAGCAGAACAGTGGAGACTGATATAGGAAGCCCTAAGAGATAAGTCCTATGCCAGCTTGCAGCTGAAATCAGGAAGAAAGCAGAGCAGCTGAGCTTGAGAGAGGAAGCTGGAAGAAAAGGAGAGACCAGACAGAGATTGCCCGCCATCTTGCTTCAACATGTGGCAGCTGACTTTGGTGAGAAAGTACCTCTTACGGTGCTTTGAGCTGGACTTTCCACAGCCTTGGAACTGTAAGATTTTACCCCAAATAAATCCCCTTTATGGGGTAGGGGGGAAATCCCCTTTATAAAGCCAACAGATTTCTGGTACTTTGCATCAACAGCCCTTTGGCAAACTAAAACAGCCCCCTTCTTGCCTTCAGAATCACTGTGCTAGTGAGCATACAAGTGGATGTGCTGAGGTAGAATGCAAATTGAGGATCCCTACACTAAAGGATTTCTATGCACAATAAAAATAGAGAGAGCTAAAATAAGTTGAGTATCTCTCCATTTATCTCCCTACCAGTCCTAACTAGAATGCCTTAATTAAAACTGAGCCTAGATATTAATACACATGAAAATTTTAACATAATAAATAATCATGTTCTAATATGATGAATACAGTCGTTTTTAGGTCTTTAAATGTAGGGGAAATTGGCTCTTGTTCAATGAGCCAAGAAGCTTAATATAGATTTGCATAGAGACTAAAAAGATTTTTTGGTAGACTCTGCTTACATTTAAGAACTTTGCTTTATAGAGATAATTCCAGCAAAGATCCTAGTTTAGGGCTTAACTAAGTTAAGAAAGAGGAAAAGAAGGGCACAATAAATATGACCATTCTTAGGATGCTAGTTTTATAATTCCAAACCTCTCCTTCCTGCTCCAACTGACTTTCCTCTCCACCAAGTGGGTAGGAAGGGGTCCAGGGAGACCTCCTGGGAACAGAGGCTGCAGGGCTTGGTCCAGGTCAGGAGACCAGGTCCTACTACCAAACTGGTTATGAGCTTTATGACATTGGTTAAGTGTTTGACCCTCTGAGCGCAGCATCCTCATCTCTATAAAGGACATGCTATACTGTGTGATCTCTAAGGTTCCTTCTGGCCTGAAAATTCCTGTTATCTGCAGTTGGTCTAGGAGGCAGAGCAAGACTGCTTTCCGGGAAAGTATCACCAGAGAGACCTTGAGGAACTTAGGAACCAAAGTTTCCAGATCTGTTAATATTTCAGTAATCCTTACAGACAAATTAAAGTATTTATCTAAAATGCAGACTTACTGAGCTAGAAGAGGCTCTCTCTCCTTTTATATACACAGAATTTAGGGAAGGGAAATGACCAAAGGAAGGGAATTGACTGAAGAAGACAAAGACTGATTTCCCCTAGACCTTTCTGTAAGTAAAAACTATGTGCTCCCCATAACAAAGAAGGAGCAAGCCTCTCCCTCACTGACCATCCCGGGTTCTTGGAGGCAACTGGGTTCATGTTTAGTTATACATGGAAAACCAGTTATCTCAAGCATCTGGTTGATGGTTGAAAGTAAGCTCAGGGATAAGTGGTCTCTAAAGGGGTAGACTGTGGGACCATGAGGCATAAGGCCACAATGTAAAATAACTATTTTATGCAAGCCACGTAGTATCTAACACCACATACCCCATGGCCTCCCACCTCTGAGTGGGGGATATTTATATTTAATAGAAACCTATCTACAGCTGCAAAGGTTTATCTCATATATGTATCTTGGCAGGCAAAGGTGAGGAGAGTCTTTAGGAGGGAAGTCATGGTTAAATCATCAGTACAGACAACCAATGATTCCTTCTAAGCTTGCCATGAACGTGGGAATGAAAAAGACACACCCAGCACTCACAACTACCGTGAGGCTGCAGATTCCAATTCAACCAACATTTTTTGAGTCTTATTATCTGCCCTGCATTGTAATAAGGGCTTTTACATAAATGATCTTATTTAATTCTCAAAACAATCCCCATGTGCTAAATCTTCTTAAAGCCATTCATTATCAGATGAAAATATTGAGGTTACCCATTTAGTAAATAGCACAATTCTCAGCATGCCACATGAAGTCTTAAATCAGCTTAGAATAAGTGACCAGCTGGTGACAAGAGGGCCAACCAGTCCATAGACATGGTCTGTTTAACTCACACCATTGCGCTCGCTCGCTCTCTCTCCCTTTCTCTCTCTCTCTCTCTCTCTCTCTCTCTCTCTCTCTCTTTATATGGTACTGTATTTAAAATGTGACATCTTTGGGGAGCAGATGTAGCTCAAGTGGTTCAGCACCTGCTTCCCATGTACAAGGTCCCAGATTCAATCCCTGGTACCTCCTAAAAACAAACAAACAAATGAGAAAAACAGTTCTCACTTTCATTGGGGAGCAGATGTAATTGTGTTTGAGAGCCTGCTTCCCATGTATGAGGTCCTAGGTTCAATCCCCAGTACCTCCTTAAAAAAAAAAAAAAAGTGCCATATTTCATTAAAATATCACATTTCCCATTTCTTCTGAAGAATGAGAAGACCTGGCAACATTAGGTCCACAGGGCAACAACCCGCTGGAGTTGGGAAGAGAACAGTTGACTTAATGAGGTGGAGAATGTTTTCTCACCAAGTCTTCCCCAGCCCAAGGGTCCTCCAAAATGCTCACATTCCCATATGCATATCCTCAGTGAATGCACATACAGTGAACAGAATGGCTTTGCCACTATGTCACCACCCTGGCCCCTGTCCATATCACGTAACTTTGTTCTTTGCTTACCCTAGATCTGAATCTCAGAGTGGCCACACTTTTTAGTTCATCATCTACCTATATCCTAGCTGGAGTCACCCATTAACGCTGGTTTGCGCTCCTTATCAGTGTCCTCTTTTCTTTAACGAACACTGTCGGCCTCTGGTTGACTTTCCAACAAAGTTCTTTCCATATTGTTGGCACACTTTGAATGGATGCCTCACCCATCTTCCAGTCTTGGAGTCGTAGTTATAAGAGAAGAGCAGAACTTTCTGAGGAGCTAGCTAATAGCCAGAAGGCTGTCAAATTCCTGTGAAACTAAAACCATGCATATTGACTGATGACAGAAATTTAACACTTTTGTGGCATCATCGATTTCTATTTTCCCCAATCACATTCATTGCAATGACCATTTATACCAGTATTTTGTATCCTCCAGATCCAGAAAATGGCAATTAAAAGAACCTGTGCAATAGAAGAGACCAAAGAATATGTTTTTCTTCTAAACAAGCAGATACAATAAAGTAAATATTTTAAACCATGGGAAAAAAAGTCAGTGTTCAACAATAATCTCTGCATTTATCCCCACTCCTCCTCCATCCACAGGATGATCTGAAAATAACAAAGAAATGTAGAGTCCTCAGCACAATTCTGGCATAAGCATTAAAAACAAAACAAATGTGCACTATATTAAATGGTAAGCACAACTTGATTGCTGTGAGCCTATTAGGTGTTATTCCAAAGGAATGCTGGAAGAAATTCTAACATAACTGAAAAGGTCAACAGTTGGCAGATTGCTCATTGCTAAATTATCTGTGTAGCTACCTTATAAACGACCCTTTAAGTAAATTCATTCACTAGCTGGTCTCAGTCTCAATCTGCCTTGCACAGAATCCTGTTCATTGGCTACTAATGCTCTAGCTATATCCTAACATGTGTTCACTCATATACATTAATCACTCAAAAACTAATTAGTGGGCACCTCCAAAAAATGTCTTAAGACTCAGTCCTAGGAGTCATACTGGTTTGTATGTGTATAGTCATCCCAGTTTCCATGCTAACAAACCCTTTTCCATTGCATCCAGCTGAAGGTATTGCCTATTCTAATATTTGTGACTCATGTAGTTGAGGCAAGGCTGTTGCTGAAACAAGTTCCTGTGATTGAAATACAAGCCATCAAGTCCCTGGGCCTCCCAGAAGCTCCCAGTTGTCTCACTGTGCCTTTTCCTTTGGATCTTAAAAACACTGCTTGATGCTTAACCTCTTTAACTGCTATTGCTTTAAACTTATTTGAGGATGTTACCTAAATTTACCTTTGTATATGGCAGTTTAGAAAGCGATATTAAAAAATGAATTAAATGGATAAGTGAATACATGAGCCTATCAATCTATCAAAAACTGTAAAGGGAACAGATGTGGCTCAAGCAGTTGAGCGCCTGCTTCCCACATGGGAAGTCCCAAGTTCGGTCCCCAGTGCCTCCTAAAAAACAAAACAACAAAGAACAAGCAAACAAATGAAAAATCCAACTCAGAGGAGCTGATGTCACTCAGTGGTTGAGTGCCCGCTTCCCACATATGAGGTCTGGAGTTCAATCCCTGGCCCCTGTACCTCAAACAACAACAACAACAACAAAACAAACAAACAAAAACTGTAAAGAAAACTGGATCTCTGCAAAAGTTTTTAAAAGAATCCTTCCATGGAAATGCTAAAGAATGTTTGCTTCATGTAGCCTCAAGAATAAGGATTCAAGGTCAGGCAAGGAAAGTGACTGATTATTAGACACTTTTCCACATTAATGGAAACAAATTAAAATCTCAGATAAGAAGAAGGACATTTTTCTACCTTTGGCAATATGTAAAACACCCTTGTGCTTTGTCTAATGTTAGGATTAATCATTTCTCTTTACCTAAGCACATCCTGACTGGATGGATGGTGGAGATGAGAGAGAAGATGATGAAACCTCAGGTAATGATGAAAGAAATTCAGTCCAGAATTTGAAATGTGCCACAGTAATCTGCAATGCAGATAATCTACATAAAGAGTTAAGATAAACAAATGACTGAAAAACAAGCAACTTCGAATTTAGCAAGCTGTATCAGACCCTGCCACAGCAAAGAGTTAACAAAAAGCTGTAATTTTGGCCACAGTAGTACGGAAGGAAGTTAGCAGTGCTGAAGACAAAATTTTCTAAAATATTTTGGCTTCAGCTGGAACAAAAATAACATTCTCTTTTAAGGAACTGATATTGTGGAGACTTGATGATATTCTAGGAAATGAACATGAGATAATGTTTTCAAAATAGCTCCATGATAATGTCAATGAGTAATTTCAGTTCTTATCACCATATTATGTGATTCATGAGCAGGACTGATATTGAGGCAAGGAAAGGTGTCAGAATGTTTAAAAAAAAAAAAAATCAATGCCTCCCTCTCTCTAAGGAAAACAGCTGATGAAGAGCTGCTGCCGATGGATGAAAACCTAACACTACTCAGTCATGGGAGAAAAATGTCTGAAAATGGGTTTCATTGTTTCACAGCAAATGCTGAGCCAAATATCTTGGTCCAATGTCCATCAACATACATATGTCCAGCTTCATCATCACAAAGAAAGTCATAGAAAAGAGGGTGCTAGATTATTAAAGTTGGAAGAAACTTTCAAGATCATCTGGCCCATGCCCAAAATGACAGATGCCCAGAAATATTAAGTAACTTTCCTCAATTACACAGTACTTGAGTTACAGAGTCTGTGGGACCAGAATCTTCTCCTTTCTCCTCTTCCTTGGTGTATTTCTCCTCTTCTTTTTCCCTTTTTTTTTTTTTTTTT
>JAQZBX010071853.1:0-15169 GCA_029593785.1 Cabassous unicinctus | reverse complement strand
TTCCGGTGCATTATGCTGCTTCAATTCTTAAATCACAGACAGCTTTAACATGATATAATTCTATGGGCAATATTCTATCTCAGAGATTGCTGAAGAAATTCACAAAGTTTTCCAGTCTCGACAATGACAGAATTAATATTTTTTCCTTCCCTGAAACTGTGTTCAACAATACTTTTTATATTTTTTTTATTCTGTTGGACTTCTTAGTTGTTTACTCTTCAGTCACTCAGTCTCTTACAATCTACCCAGGGTGCATAACTGTTTGATGATATTTTATGTCTTTTTTTAGGTTTTCCACAGGATCTTTCAAATACATTTTCAATTTCATATTTTAGATAAGACTGAAATTTGTAAGCACTAGCGTGTTTTTTTACATGTGAATATTTGTGTATTTCTTTTGTATTTGGAGGATGGTTAGAAGGAATAAAGAAGGAATTTGCATAATCTATTTTACTGAATAGAAAATTTAATATAAGATTTTATATAACTTGCCCAAATTGAAAATTTAAACAAACAAAATTTGATTCCACTATTCAGGTCTCCACAAAAAAAGGTCCTCATACTCTACAGTGCCTTACAACCAAGGCTTGGTCCTTGACATTCTCTATCATCTGTCATCTGTGATTTTCATAATTGTCCACATACTAAACCAATGAAAGCCTCAGTGCTGAGGGCAGACTAGTGTACTTGCCTCTGTTCACCCCATGGGCATCTCTCTCTCTCTTTCTGCCTTTTCCCAAGCAACTGCTTAGCTTGGAAAGCTCTTTCTTGAATGCAAATCTTAGTTACATTTTCACAATCCCAGAAATGTCAACTTCTTTCTGAGGTCTTACCTTGCTCATTTCTTCCTCTGAATGCATCATAATATGTAACAATAGAAAATGATTGCTCTCCTAAACCTTATTGTTTAATCCTCAAAAAAATTTGGGAAAAATGATCATATTGAGATTTTTCAAATAAGGAAACAAAATATTTGCTTATCTTTCTAAAAGATTTAACACCATCATTCTAACTCTTATCTCTCTGAAAGCAAACACCACACTCTTTTTATTATGGCCTTCTCTCCCCTTACTTACAAATAGCTTAGGAATTTCTATTTTTCTCCACATTATAATCTAATTTATCTGGCCACAATAAGTAACTCTCTTTCTAGTATGCCATCACATGAATCACAGGAACCACTTTCTTGCTATTGTAGTTAGTGTAGTATGTGTGTTCTGTGTTTCTTTTTTCATTGAGGGCAGTGACTGTAGATATAGTATTTTGTATTCAGAACACTTTCTCCAGTCAAGGGAATTGCATATAGTGGAATCCAATGACTATTTGTTAAACGTAGAAAAATAGTGAAATGAGTAGTATAAACTGTGTAGCCAATTTTGGGGGGAAAGAATCCAGGTTGATGAGCTTGTTAAAGACTTAGAACTATGGAGAAGTGGAAAGTAAAGGTAAAGACATCACACGTGTGTGTGTGTGTGTGTGTGTGTGTGTGTGTGTAGGGAGTGTCAGATTGTTGTAACTATGGAGGGTCAGGCAGTGTACTTGACTGGTGTACCATCATCTACTAGATCCTTGCACCTGAGTCATACCATATTCTTTGGACAATTTTTGAATCTACTAGAAAAATGTTTAAGACCTTGACATAAATTTACAACAACCCATCCATAAATCCAACATCTATCCGTCCTTTTAGTAGATTATCCATTCATCCATTTTGTAACCCATTCATTCCATTTATAATCTCCCATTTTATTTGGTAATTTAATATCATCTCTCCAAAGGCCCATTTTTATAGACAACAAATATTTGAAGATTGCCTGCTATTATCAGACTATTTTAAACATTTGAGAGGAAGACATTTTCGTATATATTAATGTTCAACTGTTATATACTCTTTTTTTTGTCTCTTAGGTTTTTCACCTTACCTTAGAATTCATCTAAATTTCTTCTTAAACTATTTACTCATGCGTAGCTTGAAGAAATGGGGCTCCACACTCAGATTGTACTTTTTCATGTATGCTCGTGCCTTGCTTAGTAACTTCAAACACAGTCTGATCAGTCCTCTGACCTTTTATCCTGCCCTATGATATCTATCTTTTTCCTGATACCACAGATTATGATCTTGGTGTTTCCTTAAGGACTCACAAAAAATTTAAATTCTGCAGACCTTGCCTCCTTCCCTGTCTTGTCCTTCTTATCATTTCCTGACTGTTAATAAGAAATTGTAACACAATTTTGTAGCCTAAAGGAGCTTCATATTTTCATTTTATGTCTCACTTATGCCTAGTAGGTTAATAACGGCATAGATGGCTCAAATTAACTCTAATGTAGCAGTGAAAGAGAGTAACATTCTGAAAAAAATCAATTTTAAAGTGCCCTTCTCTATCTGCATTGGTCAAATCCTTTTGGAAATGAATAATTTCTGTGGTATCTATACTAGTAAATAACTACAACAAACTAAAGAAACAACAACAAAAAAAAGAAATTGAAGACAATCATCAAGAATCTGAATATGTTTGCCTTTGGAATAATCTGTGTGAATTAGTCAGGCAATTGTTTCATTCTTGTGAATTTATTCTTTGTCCACGTTATGTTCACATACCCTTCCAGGAGGATCAAGGTGCCTTCAATCACTGAAGTTTGAGTGACTCAGCCCAGATCCCTAATGTTTGGAGAAGTGATGATCTGGATCGTTATAAGAGAAGAGGAATCAATGCCAATTTAGGGTTAGTTTAAATGATTCTATTAAAGGGAAATTGGGTATACTAATTTGCATTGAAATTCACATCAGAAAACTTTTGTATAATACCACATCGTATACTAGTAGATGTTGAATTTCTGGATTATTTTAAGTGTCATCTCATTTTAATATCTGTTCTTCTGTTTAAACATACGATAGCACTTCAAAATCAGTCGCTATATTAACACTTTTGTGTCAGATGAATAATAATGGTGAAGATATTGCTGCTGATGATAATGAAGAAAATGATTCTAGACAACTTTCATTTTACAAATATTAACAAACTTATTTCTCTTACCAGTCCTATGAGTTAGTGGCCATTTGTATCCTTTAAACTTTTTCTTCTTTTAAACATATGAGGGACTGAGGCTTGCCCAAAGCCAAAAATGTATCAAAGGGTAGAGTTGGAATTTGAGTCCAGTTGTTTGTCAAGTAACTTATCACATCCTTTCTATGGGGACAGGTAGCTGGGAAAAATTCCTTAAGTAAAACACATATAACATCAGATTCCTAATACTTTGTCAGACTCAAATATATTTAAGTTTAAAATGTTACTTAATTTCATAAATGCTAATGCTAGGATTGATGAGTTAATTGGAAGAGAAAAGAAAGAGATTCAGGAAATCCACTATTCATTGAGCATGGGAAAGTACTCTACATAACCAAAAATGGGGGCATGCAGAAAATCAGAGGCAGTATTAATCCCAGGATTACAGGAAGGTCCTTGGACTGGGGAGTAGTGAAAGTAGTAAAAACATCACATCACTGAATATAATTATTTTCTTTAGAATTTCTTAGTTTTAACTCCTTGCTCTGTTTGTTGTAACACTTAATTAGTCTGATCAGTTTTAAAGATGGAAGGAATTAGTAATAACTGAAATATAACTTTATTTGGCAAATGAGATTTGACTGTAGAAAATGACTGAAAATCCACCATCTTCTCTGATGTACTCTCACCACTCCATTCCCAAGTATTATCTCCAGTTGCTGAAAATTGCTTTTATTGTACATCCAGAGCCTGAAATAATATTGAGTGTGAACCGAGAATGTATGAAATCACTATTCCAAATGCCCAAGATAGTCACTGAGGCCAGAAGGCTTTCCCAAAGAAGCTGCTCACAGTAAGTGAACACACAGACCCCACAGTTTGGAAAATGTATAAATCTGCCCTGATTTGTGGGGCTCAGTCTCTAGCAAATAGAAAATATACAGAAAGGCCGCTGAGAAAAGATGCATTACAGGGAGACAGAAAGAGCCCTCATATGAGGAAGGGGGAAAAAGTGGTCAGGAGAGGTACAGAGGAGAGGGTGGGGAGGAAGTGAGTCAATAATAGGGAACTTCACCTAGCTCAGGGCTTTTGTGGCTCAGAAAAATTCCTGTAGCTCTGGTCTTTTCCTAGGGTCTCTGGTCTCTAGGTTTATGAGGACTAAGTACAGGAACTTCAGATGAATTTTTATTTCTATTGGAAAATCCCATTAAGGGCATCACAATGGAGTACTTCAGAAGCTTCAGGGCTCACCTTCTTTGAGTTCTGGCTTGGTCCTTCCTTTCTTTCCCACTAGGCACCATGTATCTAAAATCCTCAATTAAAGGTGAGAGGGACATCTTTTTGATATCTTAGACCCAGCAACAGGGGAATCTATTTATTTTGTTTCTTCCTTCATTCTAAATACTGCTCTAGGAGAAACCTTGGAGTGAATGATTCTCTTGTATAACTCTTTTAAAAGGCAGATATAGATAAGGCAGTCTTGAATTGGCTGGCTGAGCCTGACAGTCCAGGAGAAAGGGGAGCCAATGTCCTTTATTCCCTGGAGTTACAACCTGAAGTCCTACTTTAGATCATTAATTAGAAAAGCTAAAATTTGTATGAGCCCCTAGAGATTCTATTTAGTGTGATATTTTAGCTTCCAGAAATACATTTCAGTAATTTGGCTTAAACAATGGGAATTAATTGGCTTATGGTTTTGAGGCTAGGAGAAGTCTCCCATAAAGGTATCAGACCATGATAGGACTAGTTTTCTTTTAGTTCACCTTTCCTCCTAGATGGGTAGGTTAGATGTCAGCCTAAACATAGACTGCTTGATTAAAGTTATCAACCTTACGAGCTCCTAAATTATGATATTATAAGCCCAAACTTCATAAGGCTTCCAAAAGTTGTGTTCAGTATCTCAGCTGTCCCTACTTTGGATCAGCAAATGATTCCAGGAAAAAATTGCTCGAAATTATTTGTTTATTTTGTGAGTTTTTAGAATCCCCCTGATTTTAGCTTGCCAATTACTCCATATAGTTAGCTCTTTAATGTTTCTAGTAGATATTTTAAATATTTAGTCAAAATTTTTCAGTTCTCTCTACTGAGAAGTTTGGTTTGAATTTCCTGCCTTGAAAGTCCTGGAATCAGGAAATGAAAAAGCTCATTTTCAGCTCTAATTTTGGTGCATACTCAGCTGCCATAAGTTGCTTTTCTCTGGCTGCTGTCTTGGCTCTATCACTGGAAAGGGGGTTGGGAAACACCTATACTACTGCAGTATTGACAGACAAGAAACTGATAAAAATGATTTTCAAGAAAATTGGTTCTACTTACCATCACTTTACATTAAAAAGTTCAGAGATCTAGTAATTTATCCTAGTAATACTAGCTTAGGTTGTTTAGGATTATCACAACTCTCTACATAAGGGAGTGACACAGGGGACAGCTTTGGGGTTTGCTTGAACAATTCAAAGCCCATGCATATAATAGAAGTCTACCAGATAGATATTAAAATGAATGAGATAGGGTTTTATGTATATTTTAGAAATATGACATATAAGATATTTTAAAGTGAAGAAGTCATTTTTATTTCATATTTGTCACTGTTGTTAAAAATAACATCTAAGGAACATGACTTTTAGTGCATGTTTCTGAGTGAATAGCAGGATTGGGGTGTATTTTCCAATGATTCCTTCTTTCCTCCACCACTTACTCCTGTTTTGGAGGAGATAACGTAAAGTGAGAAATTTTAATTTTAAAATTATATGTTTCGATGTGTTTTGAGTAGCAGTAACTTTTGGAAAAAATAAACTTTTTATGTAGATACTTCATTTTCTTAAGTCTCAGAGTAAGAATATTTCATCAGCTTACAGTATAAAATCTGCATACTGGAGTTTAATTTGTATTACCCCTAATTTTTATTTTACTTTCCTTGATTACCAAAGAATGAATGACAGACCACATATTGGTATATTTTAAGTTTATCCTTTTAAGAATTTATTACATAAAGAATTCCAAAAATTTATTTAAAAAGTCACTAATTCATTATTAGTTAAATGGATGAGGAATATGTCAAATTATTTTAAATGGTATAATTAGCATATAAGAACAGATAATTGGTAAGAAAGCAGAAAAAAAATTCAACTTCACAAGTAAATGAATGAAAATTAAATCCATAGTGGCATAATTCTTGATTATCAGCATTTTGCAATTTTTAAAAAAAACTTAAATCTAATTTAAAGAAAATGAGTGTCAAATAAAGCCCGTATGCTGCAATTTCAATGTAATTTGATAACAGTCTTGTTGGAAATCCCTTTGGTTTAGATATTTTTATAGTTCTCATATACTTTGATACTGTAATTCCTTTCTAGAAGAGTTACAAAATACAGAAAGGAGTAAAAAGTTTAAGATTATATATTTTAGCAGTGAAGTTTTGATAATTATCTTTAATGATTAAAATGATAAGTAAAGGAATCATTAAAGAACTACAGAAAGTGCTTACTATCAGTGAGTAAGGAAAAATCTTTCAGCAAGAAGAGAGAAATGAAAGATGTTCCTAAACAGTGGTCAGAATGACAGCAGAATTCTCTACTGCAACAGTGGAAGTCAGATTACAAAGAAATAATAAATTGCTCAATGAAAGCAAGTGTCCACCAAAATTGTGTTTCTATCAAGAACACCTTTTATGAATAAGGGACAAATAAGGATATTCACATATTAACAAAAACTGAAAAAGTTTAAAATCTAGAGTTGTACCGTAAAAGACTTGTGAAAAAATATGCTTGAGAAAAAAGTAAAATAATCCCAAAAGTATATTTGAGTTGCACAAAGAAAGGGCTAACATTTACAATGTTTAAAAATAGGTATAAACAAACTAACACTAATAATAATATTAGTGTCTATTTTGTGGGGCTAAGTAACAGACAAGTGAAATATCTGGCAACAATACATGTGGGATGTGGAAAGGGCCCAAAATAGCTGCATGTTATGAACAATATTTATTCTTTCAGGCTAACTGGTGTGATCCCATAGAGTGTTGCAACAAATATACAAACAAAAAGTAAAATAAAATAAGATAAAAGATATTGTATAGGTGTAGACAATGGTAAAGCATTATGACAAAGGATTATGGTGAATTTAAAATTTTGTGACATGATGTTAAAATGTGGACAATAAAGAAAAAAGGAATTTGGACATAGAAAAGAAGGAAGAAATGAAGGAGGGAAGGTAGGAATGCAGAAATTATGACCTTAAATATTTAAGAACAAATGCATAATGAATAAAATAAGTGAGTATTAGAAACCCTTAATACTAGGGAAGTTATTGAATTTAAAATGTCTTATATAATAGTGGAATATAGTAGAACTTGAAATTATGTTTTGAAACATGGAAAATAATTATTCACGATGTTAAAATCTTGGATACAATATTGCATTTAAATATGATTGAAATTCAGTGTAAGAATGCATACAAGAGATCTTTTCAATAGATAAAAGTGGAAGAAAATGGAGTAAATGTTACAAAAATTTCATTGAGAAGTGGAATAACTTGATTTTATTTTAAAGTTTCTGAGTTGAAAACCTTTTAAAGATTAGGCAAAAGACATGATACAATGTTGTGCAAATTTCAGTTATAATTTTAAGTTTAAACCAGTGGGGAAAAAACACACAATAGAACTGGATATTACATATTTTCATTCTTAGGGTGAGAAATGGGAAAAAAAAAACCTGAGCAGGGACTAACCTGCTTCATATCTCCCCATCCTGTAAAAATGTAGGCAAACAAGAAAATGGCAAACATAAAACAAGAACCTCAAAATAGATAGCTTGGATGAATAATATATTAAGAATTGAATACTTCTTAAACACTTCTTAAAATAAAGCCATTAAAGGAGAAATAAACTTAGCTGAAAATCCTAGAGTTCTCAATGTAGGCAAATAGGAAAATAGATAATCAATAAGCAAAACTGTAGGAAAGAGCTGAAACAGATCTTCATACGAATTTCTGAAATTTGGCATTGCATATTTTCAATGAATGTTTCCCTAGCTTATTAGATAAACTTGCCTTAAGCCAAATCTCCTTTGGGAAATGAATTTCAGTGACTTTGGAGCCTCCAAGCATGCAGTGGTTTGGTGGGAACAGAGACATTAGTATTTTCAGGAGCACAAAAAAGAGAAGTGGATAAGAAGGGGGCAAAATGGTGGCAGAGAAAGGAGCTCCAAGAGTCAGCTTGTCCTACAGGGCAGGTTATAATAACCCAGAGATATCTAAATCACTTTTTGGGGGGTGGGCAGGAGACCAGAAGAGCATCCTGCAACATCCTTGGAAGAACAGAAGGAGGAGACTGCCCATGTACAGTGAAGAATCCTGAGTAGAGCCATGGAGACTGGTGCGCATTTTCCACTGGCAGTGCAGGCCACCTACGGAGATTTTCCCTGCTAGAGTTGGAAGCTCCATTTCCCAAAAACAGGAGAGGAAGAGACAGTCGGATATCAATTCCATCTATTGATTAATAAATTCAGCTAGCTAAAGTCTAATCCTAAGAACAGCTAAAGTTTGAACCTGTCCAAGTTGGAAAGAGGCCAGTAGCCTCAATTTGAACTCTACCTGTAGCATGAGGGGAAGTGGGCCAGATTGAAAATCACAGTGAAATAGGGGTTGGTTTCTTTCCCCCCAGGTTGGATTGCATACCTAGCCTAGACTCCAGGCCCAACTCTGGCAGCACAGAAGCTGGGGGGACTAGAACCATCCTCTCTGGGCAACTGAAGGCTCTTTTGACCACACAGACTAGATTGTGGGCTAACCTATGGATCCATCCGCATCCAGTAGAGCAGAAGGAACAGTGTTCGCTCAGCCTCTTTGTGCAACTGCAGTCGTTTTTGGCGTGCACGGACTAGATTGTTGGGCACACGAGAGGCTTCATTCCATCCTCTGGTGTGGGAACAGGGGTCTGAGGCTTCCTCAGTCTACCTCACTCCTTATACAAAAATTAACTCAAAATGGATCAAAGACCTAAATATAAAAGCAAGAACCATAAAATTCCAGGAGAAAATGTTTGGAAATATTTTCAAGACTTGATGGAAGATGGGGGTTTCTTAAATGTTACACTGAAAGCTGGAGCAACAAAAGAAAAAGTGGTTAAATGTGAACTCCTCAAATTTAAACACTTCTGTACTTCCAAGAATTTTATCAAGAAGGGGAAAAGGCAACCCACTCAATGGGATAAAATATTTGGAAACCACATATACAATAATGGATTGATTTCCATTTTATATAAAAGATCATACAAATCAACAATAAAAAAGCAAGTCATCTTTCAAACTTGAATATGCTTACATATTTCTGTATCTCAATTTCTGGGCCTATTTACTTAATTCAGTAACTACTGCAATTCTTAAATCCCTTTAGCACTTTTGCACTAAACCTATGCACAATCAATTAAAACATCTGATTCTTCTAAATAATCCATGTTTGTGACTATTATTTGAATAGTGTTTTATTAAATACAAATAAAGTAATTTAAATTGCTTGCTCAATTGTTTTCTGGATGATTTAAAGCAACACAATTTTATTATCTTACAGTTGTAGGTCAAAAATCTGACATTGGACTCACAAGGCTAAATGTAAGCAGGGCTGTATTCCTTCCTGAAGTCTATTGGAGGGAGTCAGTTTTTTGCCTTTTCTAGCTTCTAGAGGAAGTCCACATTCCTTGGCTTGTGGTCTCCTTCCTCCATCTTCAAAGCCTGCAATGTTGCATCACTCTAACATTTCTTTGGTAGTCGTCTCTCACTTTCCGACCACAAAAATGAAAGGTTCTCGTCGTTTATGGTCCCTTGTGATTATTTTGAGTCTGCCTGATAATCCAGGACAATCTCCCCATTTTAAGGCACTTAACCTTCATCACATCTTCAAACTTCAAATATTCACAGGTTTCAAGGATTAGGAAGGGGATATATTTTGGGGACAAAGGAATTTTTCTGCCTAGCATGGGTTACTAGGAGATAGGATGAGGACTGAGAAGGGGTATTGATGCTTAATGTATGTAGAATTTTCAATTAACTTGACTGTAAAAGTGTTAAAATGGATGGAGTTGAGGATAACACATTATAGTGAGTATAACTAACATGGCTGGTTTATAAATGGTATTGTGGCTGAAATGTTAGTGTAGGGATATAAATGTGAATTGAAAGAAAGCTAAAGAATAATCTAAGTACTGAATAACAGTGATCCCAGATCTGGATGAGGATTATGGTTAATAACACAAATACAAGAATGTCTTTCTATGAACTAGAACAAATGTACATCACTATTACAAAGTGTTAAGAATATAGTGATGAATGGGAAAAATACAGTTAATGTAAGGTATGGACTACTGTTAACAGCTATATTGTAATATTCTTGCAATAATGTCAAAGAAGGTACTATATAAATGCTATTGGTCAATCGTAGGGGTGTGAGATTTTTTTGGTCAATTCTGAGCATGAAGTTATCCTGGGCCTATGTGTGGACTTTCAGAATCTCCAGAATGTGGGAGCTTTACAACGCTCTTGTCTCCGAGTATGACCTTTCACTGGCACTTCATTCCCTAGCTTTTGGTTGGAGTAGTGCTTACCCCAATTGTTACTCATTACACCAGGCAACAGCAGCTAATACATTTTCTTTTATGTTCTTTAGACAGCTGACATTCTGGAAGCTGCCTCAGCCCCCCAAAATATCTAGTGGTAAGCTAAATAAAGACAAGCTTTGTGTTAAAACTTCAGGGAGGGACCTGGGAAGATGACATTGGACTAGGTGGGCACTCACCATCTCGTTCACAGACGATGGCTGAATGGGGACAGGATCCTGCCCAAGTGGTCTGTTCTGGGAGCCCACAGAGAGAGAAACTTAGGGACATTGAACTGGAGGGAGCTGGACGGTGAGGTAGATCCTTCAAGATAAAATTGGAACATAGAAAAAAGCAAGGAAATAGAAGAAGAAGGACAAAGTGTCAAAGACAAAACTTACACACAGAGGACCACCAGATAAATAAAAATCTAGAGCAGAGAGAGAAGCTAATCAACTGAATAAAGCCATCAAGACAGAATGATGACCAGTGGGCAACAAAAATTTACAAACCATACTGAGAAACAGGAAGACATGGACCAGTTCAATGAACAAACTAAAAACCAGGAAGAAATGCAGAACATTGAACAACTAATTGAACCTGTCCAAACAAATATCTTGGCCCAACTTAATGAAGTGAAGGAAGAGATTAAGGATACTAAGAAGACCCTGGGAGAACATACTGAAGAAATTGTAAACATACATAAAAGGATAACAGATATGATGGTGATGAATGGCACAATCCAAAAAATCAAAAGACACTGAAATCACATAACAGCAGATTTGAACAGGAAGAGGGAAGAATTAGTGATGTGGAATGTAGTATATCTGAAATCAAACAGATAGTAGAACAGATAGATAAAAAGATAGAAAAAATCCAGCAGGGACTTAGGGATTTAACTGACAACACAAAATGCACAAACATATGCAATCTAATAGGCATCCTACAAGGAGAAGAGAAGGGAAAGGGAGCAGAAGTAGTGCTGAAGGAAATAATGGCTGAAAACTTCCCAACCCTATTGAGGGAGATGGATGTACGTGTCCAGGAAGTACTGAGCACCCCAAACAGTATAAAACCTAACAGGTCTACTCCAAGACATATACTTATCAAACTGTTCAATGCTCAAGACAAAGAGAAAATACTCAAGGCAGCAAGAGAAAAGAGAACCATCATATACAAGGGAAGCACAATAAGATTAAGTGTTGATTTCTCATCTGAAACCATGGAGGCAAGAAGACAGTGGTATGACATAGTCAAGGTACTAAAAAAAAATTTTCAGCCACGAATTCTCTACCCAGCCAAGCAGGCATTTGAAAATGATGAAGAGTTCAAAATATTCACAGAAAAACCGAAATTAAGAGAGTATACCAATAAGAAACCTGGACTTCAAGAAATACTAAAGGAAGTTCTACAAGTTGAAAGGAAAAAACAGGAGAGAGAGAGAGTTGGAGGAGAGTGTAAGAAAAACTTAAAAGTAAAAAGGAAATAAAAACAACACATGACATACATAAACCCAAAGAAAATATGGCTGATGTAAGAAATTCATTGAGATTAATGACACTGAATGTTAATGGATTAAACTCACCAGTCAAGAGACACAGATTGGCAGAATGGGTAAGGAAATATTATTCATCTATATACTCTGTACAAGAAACCCACCTAAGACCCAGGGATTCAAGGAGGCTGAAAAGAAATAGCTGGAAAAAATTTTTACAAGCAAACAACAACCAAAAAAGGGCAGGAGTAACTATCTAGACTGATAAACAAGATCTGTAAAGTGGCAGGATATAAGATCAACATGCAATAATGAGCAGGAAATTTAAAAAAAATTCCATTTACAATAACAACTAAAAGAATTAAATACATAGGAATAAATTTAACTAAAAATATAAAGAACTAGTATACAGAAAACTATACAACATTGTTAAAGTAAATGAAAGAAGACATAAATAAATAGAAGAATATCCCACATTCATGGATTGGAAGACTAAACATCAAGATTTCTGTCCTACCCAAATTGATTTAGATTTAATATAATCCCAATAAAAAGTACAACAGTAATTTTTAATGAATTGGAAATGCTAATTATGAAATTTATTTGGGTAGACAAGAGGCCCTGAATAGATTAAAACATATTGAAAAAGAAAAACAAACTTGGAGGAATCATGCTACCTCACTTTAAAGTATGCTACAAAGTTACAGAAGTCAAAACGGCATGGTATTGGCACAAGGATAGACATACTGATCTATGGAAATGAATTAAGAGTTCTGATATAAATCCTTGCATATATGGTCAACTGATATTTGAAAAGGCCACCAAGCCCTCTCAACTGGGACAGAATGGCCTCTTAAACACATGGTGCTTGTAGAACTGAATATCCATATCCAAAAGAGTGAGAGAGGATCACCATTTCATGCCCTATACAAAAATTAACCCAAGATGGACCAAAGACCTAAATATAATATCCAAACTTCTTGAGTTTCCAAGAAGATAATGTAGAAATATTATATGACATCACTGATATGAGTTAAGCCAAATGAGCAGACTCTGGAAGACATCAAATATCAGGAGGTATCAGGAGACAGAAAGGGAATAGAGGGTGCTTATGGTCAAATGAGGAAAATCTATGATAAGGTGGAAGGGAGTGATTGGACAGTGGATGGTAAACATGGTAGAAGATGGTTGTTGGTGCAGGGTGTCAAAGATGGGGGGATATGTGGGATAGGGTGCACATGAGGCATGCCTCCCTGGAATATGAAAGTGTTCATCTAGTTATAGTGTGTTATCTCAGTGAGTGGAGACTCACACAATAAACAAGAAAATATTAAACTCCCATCCTGGGGAGTCCTGCTATGTTCTCACATGGAGGGGCAAGAGTCTCTCGACTTGTTCCCTATGGAACAAGTTTTCTTAGAACTAAGAGACAGGGCCTCTGATAATAAAATGACACATACTTAAAACTAAAAAGTTGGAAGTAGGGTGGGAATGAGCTTGGACTGTAGGGGTTCTTAAATAAAAGATACAAGGAGCTATGAATGCTTGGAAGATGGGGTGAACTTGGTATAGCCGAGACAAAACTTGAAGATAATTTCCATACTCTCTTACTCTCAATAATAATTGAAATCTGCACAACACTGTCACACATATGTTGCCTAATCTTTAAAAGCTTTTCAATTCAGAAACTTTAAAATACCAACAAGTTATTCCACTTCTCAATGAAATGTTTGCTAACATTTACTCCACTTTCTTCCAATTTTTCTATTGTAAAGATCTCTTGTATGCATTCTTATATAAAATTTCAATCATAATTCTATGCAATGGTGTATCTAACATTTTAACTTATCATGAATAATAATTTTCCATTTTTCAAAACAATTTCAAGTTCTATTATAGTTCATTACTTACACAGAACATTTTATTTTTCATAACTCCCCTAGTACTAAGTATTTCTAGTAGTCACCTATTTTATTCATCATATAGTTGTTCCTAAATATTTAAGGTCAGAGTTTGTACCTTCCTTTCTTCCCTCCTGCATTTCTTCTTTCCTTTCTAGTCCATCCTTGGTTTTTTTCATTTTCATCATCATTAGGACATCATGCCACAAAATTAAATTAACCAAAATCTCTTGCTCATAATGTATTAAAAATTTTCCCCATCTGTACATCCTTTATCTTATTTTATTTTGCTTTTTGTTTGCATATTTGTTGCAACACCATATGGGGCTCCACCAGTTTGCCTAAAAGGTTAAATATTGCTATTAGCATGCACCTATTTTGGGCTTCTTCCCCATTACAAATAATATTGTTGCCAGATATTTCACTTGTCTATTGTTTAACCCCACAAAATAAACACTAATATTATTATTAGTGTTGGTTTGGATTTGTCTATTTTTATCTACTTTAAATGTTAGCCATTTCTTCTGGCAACTCAAACATACTTTTGGGATTATTGGACTTTTTCTTTTAGGGAAAAATCTCTAAATTATCAATTTTTTCAAGTTTTGGTGAGTTGTGAATATATTTTTTGTCTTTTATTCTTAAAAGTTATTCTTGACAGGTACACAATATTGGTAGACACTTGCTTTCATTGAATAATTTATTATTTCTTGATAGTTTGACATCGCCTGTTGCTGTTGAGAATTCTGCTGTCATTCTGACCACTGTTTAGGGATATCTTTCACTTCTCACTTCTTTTTTTTTCATTATTTGTTTTTATTTTTATTTTTTTAAAACAATTTGTGGAAGTATATCATTCATACATGAACATACATAAACTATAAGTGTTCAGTAAACATTGTGAACTTATAAAACAAACATGCATAACATCATACACCTCACACACAGCCCCCAATACACTCTGCATTGTTGTGAAACATTTGTTAACAAATCATGAAAGAGCATGATCAAAGTATTACCACTAACTATAGTTCTTATCTTCCTCCCCTACACATTTTTAAGGGTTTATTTATTCATTTATTTACTTTTATCTGATTTTACCCCCCTCACTGTTTTTGCTGTTTCTGTGTCCATTCACTGGGCAACTCTCTGTGTCCATTTCCTGCCTCTCTTCTCATCCTTCTCC
>JAQZBX010071852.1:0-15166 GCA_029593785.1 Cabassous unicinctus | reverse complement strand
GTACAGAAAGTGCTGTACAACTTTTTAAAATTTATTAAATAATGGTAACTACATGTACCTGGAGCATAATGACAAGCTAGATCCAAAAGTTTTTCTCTGATTTTTAGTCTTTGGATAAACTCACTTTTAAAACAGTAATTTTGAGGAGATCTTGGTGAATTATTTTATGAATCTGCTCTCTAATGTTATCCAGCTGTAGTTCTTCTTTCACAGAAAGCACTTCTGATTAGTCTCATAATTCTTTGAGATTTTCTCATGTAGAGAGGGATTGTGACCTGGTCACCCATATGTAAATAATTGCTGTTATGACACATTCTACTTCTATGAAACCATCTGCAATAAAATGAAAGTAATTCTTAGGGTAAGAATCAAGGCTAACAGCTCACAGAAAAACTCCCTCACAACAAAATGATGCACAGTCCCCAACATCCAACTCTGTCCCAATGGCATCCAGATGCCCATGTCCACCACCAAGAGGGAAAAAAAACATCTATAGGCTGGACAAGGACACAAAACCCAATTCAACCATTCCCCAGATGTCAGGCAGAAAGGCTCATAAGGGTCATGGATGCATGGTCCAGCAGAGGGTACCGCCATCCATCTCAATGCACCCATGTACACTGCATCTAAATTTGAAGAACAAGAAATGGAATAAATGAATAGGCAAATCCAAAAGCTTCCTTGTGTGACTATCAACACCCTCTGCTTGTAAAAATATTTTTTATAGAAGTTTACAATTCCTACCTGAGCTTACAACAACATTATGTGCCTAGTCAATCTTGGGACCTTTTGAAATAAGCATGTGTAACATCCTACAGGTATCCCATACATCAGCCTCCAACAACTCCTGGCTCTGTGGTGATACAGTGGTTACAATCTAGGCAAGAGCATCTTGAAAATATGACTACTAATTGTAACACCTATCTCACATTGTATGTATTTCCCCCAATCAACCCTATTTATTTCTACACATCAATTTGATAGAGACTTAATAATAAATAATTCACCTGAGGAAAAGTTTACAATCCTTGGGATTTGCCATAATCACAGTGCTCTGTGTTCATCACTTCATCATTACTAAAGTATTTTCACTATTTCAGAAATAATAACCAAAAAAACCAGACACACAAACACACACATAATCACCACCCTTCTCAATCTCTCCTTTTTCCCTGCTCTACATAGGTGCTATTTCTGGCTATTCTTGCAATAATATTAACGGGTCTTTAAGCAGTTTTATTGAGATGTATTCCCTTACCATGACATCTAGCCAAAACCTAAAAGAATGTTTTGTTTTGTTTTTTTCAAAACAGTTCATAAGCCCTTTAATGTAAAATTGAAAAACAAAAGAGAAAAGAGTTTGAAAGAGATTATAAATTATAAAAGAGAATGTAAGGGACCTTCCAGGAAGCCTGGAGTGCCATGGCACCGTCCTACCAGGGCACGGAAACCTTGGTCGGTGAGCAGCGCTCCTTGACCAGTGGCTGGGTGGCCGGCCTCTCTGCCAGGCAGCGGCGGTGCGGGAGGCTGCTGATGGGATGGCCCACGCTGGGATCCAGCGGCATCAAGGCAGAAGCCGGCGAGGCCTGGCTCAGATGGTGCAACTTCTAAAGGATATCCGTGCGGGTGGACTAGACATGAATACACCACTGTGCTCCCAGGCTCCTGGTGAGTGTGTTGTGGGGAGGCATCCCTTTAGCACCCTGGGTTCCTGTAGAGTTGCTGGCAGAACCATGGTCAACACTGTTGATAGCATCCAGTCCTTCCCCTTCCCTAAAATCACCCAAGCAACCAAGTTTAGAGCTGTGACAGGGGAGCCAGTGCGCAGTACGGCCATGGGGACCTTGCATGTACCTCAGACCAGAAAACCTTCCTGCAGGAACATCTCGGGGTCTCCACCCAGACCCCGCTCCTCTCGTGGAACCAAGCCACTGGCATTTCACATGCAGTGCTGCAGCTTCTCAGTGGCGGCTCTTGGCTTACTATGTTCCCTATGGAACTGGGTCACAGACTTGCAGCAGCACAGACCTCTCGTCAATGTGCCAGAATTTTCAGGAAAATGGTCCTGCCAGTCTTGACTAGTTGTTAAAACATTCCATGGAGGAATGGAAAGTGGAACCTCAGGAATCTGAATGCCCTTCTACACCTGGGAGAATGGACATATGGTATAAAATCAAGAATACCAGACATGCTTTGTGGGAAACACAGAAAGAAAATAAAGAGAAATTGGCAGAAGGAATATTCAAAGATATATAGGTGGGAAACCTCTCAGATATAATGAAAGGCATGTATATGCACAATCAAGGAATCCAGACAACCCCATAGAGGATAAAATCATAGAAACCCATGCCCAGACACATTGGAATCACATGGCAAAATTCCATGGACTTTCAACCTCATACCCACCAGGGGGTCCCTCTCCAAACACTCCCCCAAGTATGCTGAGTATTCTAACCCACCCTTCCCAATCTACCTACCTGTCAACCCTGCACCACCCAACCCAATAATATCAATACCCTCCTGTCCTATCCCTTCAATACACAACAACACTCTATCACTTAACAATAGATTACATCCGTATGGGTGATGGCTCACAACCTGCTCTTCTCTTTCTTTCTTGTAAACTTATCTTTCAGACAATAGCTCTCTGAGACTGCCCAATTTCCTTAACACATGTACTGTTCATCCTTCAATGCCTGGCTTGCTTCACTGAACATAAGTTCTTTAAGATTCCTAAATGTTATCCCATGTGTTAGCACTTTATTCCTTCTTACAACAGAGTAACATTCCATTGTTTTTATGTACCACATTTTGTTTATCCATTCCTCTGTTGATTGGGACCTAGTTTGATTCCAGCTTTTGGAAATGGTGAACAATGCTGCTATGAACATTGGTGTGCATATATCTGTTCGTGTCTTTGCTTTCAATTCTTCTGGATATATACCCAGCAGTGGAATCGCTGGATCATATGGGAGATCTGTAGTTAGTTTTTTGAGGAACTGCCATATTGTGCTGCACAGTGGATGGACCATTCCACAATCCCACCAGAAGTGGATGAGATTTCCCATTCCTCCACACCCACTCCAACACTTATAGTCTGCTGTTGTTGTTTTTTTGCCGCCTTTCTGATGGGTGTAAGATGTTATCACATTGTAGTTTTGATTTGCATTTCCCTAATAGCTAGCGATGTTGAGCATCTTTTCATGTGCTTTTTAGCAATTTCTATTTCTTCTTTGGAGAAGTGTCTTTTCAGGTTACTTGCCCATTTTGTAAATGGATTGTTTGTCTTTTTATTTTTGAGGTGCAGGATTTCTTTATATACGCAGGAGATTAGGCTCCTATCAGATATATGGTTGCCAAATATTTTCTCCCATTGGGTAGGCTGCTTTTTTATTTTCTTGATAACGTCCTTTGAGGTGCAGAATTTTTAATTTTGAGGAGATCCCATTTATCTATTTTTTCTTTTGCTGCTTGTGCTTTGTGAAGTTCATGAAACAATTTCCTATTACAAGGTCCTGCAGATGCTTCCCTACATTATCTTCCAAGCTCTTTATGTTCTTGGCTCTTATATTTAGATCTTTGATCCATCTTAAGTTGATTTTTCTATAAGGTGTGAGGTGGTGTTCCTCACTCATTCTTTTGGATATGGATATCCTGTTCTCCAAGCACCACTTGTTGAAGAGGCCATTCTCTCCCAGATGAGTGGGCCTGGTAGCCTTGTCAAATATCAGATGACTGAAAATGCGAGGATCTTTATCAAAACTCTCAATTTGGTTCCAATGGTCAGTATGTCTATCCTTTTGCCAATACCATGCAGTTTTGATCACTGTAGGTTTGTATTGTGTTTTAAAGTCAGGTAGTGTGATACATCCAACTTCATTTTTCTTTTTCCATATGACTTTGGCAATTCAGGGCCTCTTACCCATCCAAATAAATTTTGCAGTTAGTTTTTCAAATTCATTAAAATATACAGTGTTGATTTTTATTGAGATTGCATTAAAACTTTAGATTAGTTTAGGTGGGATAGTCACCTTGATGATGTTTTTGCTTGCTATCCATGAACAAGGAATATTCTTCCATTTATTTAAGTCTTCTTTGATTTCCTTTAACAGTGTTGTGTAGTTTTCTGTATATAAGTCCTTTACATCTTTAATTAAATTTATTCCTAGGTATTTGATTCTTTTATTTACTACTGTAAGAGGTATTTTTTTTCTTGATTTACTCCTCAAATTGCTCATTATTGGTGTACAGAAATGCTACTGATTTTTGAGCATTGATCTTATACCTGTGACTTTACTGAACTCCTTTATAAGTCCTGAAAGATTTGTTGTAGATTTCTGAGGGCTTTCTATGTATAGGATCATGTCATCTGCAAATAATGAAAATTTTACTTCTCTTTTTCCAATTTAGATGCCTTTTTATTTTTTTCTTGCCTCAGTGATCGAGCAAGTACTTCTAAGACAACGTTAAATAAGAGCAGTGATAGTCAACATCCTTGTCTTGTTCCTGATCTCCCAGGGAAAGCTTTTAGGATTTCACCATTGAAGATGATGTAAGCTTTGGGTTTTTCATATATACGGTTTACCATGTTCAGAAAGTTTCCTTCTATTCCTTTCTTTTGAAGTGTTTTGATCAGGAAAGAGTGCTGTATTTTGTTGAATGCCTTTTCTGCATCTATAGACATGATCATGTGATTTTTATCTTTCAAGCTGTTTATCTGGTGTATTATATTGATTGATTTTCTTATATTGAACCCTCCTTGCATACCCAGGATGAAACCCATTTGATCATGGTGTATAACTCTTTTGATATGTTGTTGAATGCGATTAGCAAGTATTTTGTTCAGGTTAATTATAGAGATTGGTCTGTCGTTTTCCTTTCTTGTTGTATCTTTGTTTGGCTTTGGTATGACGGTAATGTTGGCATCATAAATGAATTAGGCAATGTTTCTTCCACTTATATTTTTTGGAAGAAATTAAGCAGGATTGCTGTTAGCTCTTTCTGGAATGTTTGGTAGAATTCAGCTGTGAAGCCATCTGATCCTGGGGTCTTCTTAGTTGGGAGGTTTTTGATGACAGAGTCTTTCTCTTTACTTGTAATTAGACTGTTGAGCTCATCAATTTCTTCTTTCGTCAGTGTAGGCTGCTTGTGAGTTTCTAGGAATTTCTCCATTTCCTCTAAATCATCATTCTTGTTGGCATATAATTTTTCAAAGTATCCTCTTATGATACTCTTTATTTCTGTGGAGTGAGAAGTGATATCTGCTTCCCATTCCGTATTTTGTGTATTTACATCTGCTCTCTCTTTTTCTTTGTTAGTCTGGCTAAGGGTTTGTCAATTTTATTGACCTTCTCAAAGAACTAACTTTTGGTTTTGTTTATTTTTTTCTAGTGCTTTCTTATTTTCTATTTCATTTAGTTCTGCTCAAATCTTTGTTATTTCTTCTTTCTACTTCCTTTGGGGTTAGTTTGTTTTTATTTTTCCAATTCCTCCAGGTGTGCAGCTAGGTCTTCAATTTTAGCTCTTTCTTCTTTTTTAATATATATGCACTTATGGCTATGAATTTCCCTCTCAGTACAGCTTTGGCTGCATTCAATAGGTTTTGATATGTTGTATTGTCATTTTCATTCGTTTCAAGGTAGTTACTGATTTCTTTTGAGATTTCCTCCTTGACCCACTGTTTGTCTAGGAGTATGTTGTTTAATTTCCATATCTTTGTGCCTAATCCAGTTCTCTGGCCCTTAGTGATTTCCAATTTCATTCCGTTGTGGTCAGATAAATTACTTTGTATCAACTAAATCTTTTGAATTCATTGAGAGTTGTTCTGTGGCCCAGCATGTGGTCTATCTTGGAGTATGATCCATGTGCACTCGAGAAGAATGTATACCCCACTGTATTTGGGTATAGCATTCTGTATAAGTCTATTAGGTCCAACTCCTCTACTGTATTATTCAGAGACTTTGTTTCTTTATTGATTCTCTGCCTAGATATCCTGTCTAATCATGATAATGGTGTATTAAATTTCCCACTATAATTGTAGAGGCATTTATGTCTCCACTTAGTCTTGACAATTTTTACTTCATGTATTTTGAGGCACCCTGATTAGCTGCATATATGTTTATCATTGTTCTTTCTTCTTGAAAAATTATCCCTTTTACTTATATATAGTGTCCATCTTTGTCTCTTACAATTTTTTTGCATTTAAAATATATTTTGTCCAATATTAGTATAGCTACTCCTGCCATTTCTTGGTTGTTGTTTGATTGTAAAATTGTTGTCTAGCCATTCACTTTCAGCTGCCTTGAATCACTGCATCTAAGGTGGGTTTCTTGTAGATAACATATAGATGAGTCATATTTCCTTATCCATTCTGCCAGTCTGTGTCTCATAATTGGTGAGTTTAATCCATTAATATTCAGTGTTATTACTTTCAATGAATTTCTTATATCAGCCATATTTTCTTTGGATTTATGTATGTCATGTTGTTTTTAGTTCTCTTTTTGGTTTTTTAGTTGTTCTTACACTCTCCTCCACTCTCTCTCTCCTGTTTTTTTCCTTTCAACCTGTAGAACTTCCTTTAGCACTTCTTGAAGGGCAGGTTTCTTATTGGCATACTCTCTTAATTTCTGTTTAACCGTGAATATTTTGAACTCTCCATCATTTTTGAATACCAGCTTTGCTGGATAGAGAATTCGTGGCTGTAAGTTTTTCTCTTTGAGCACCTTGACTATGTCATATCACTGTATTCTTGCCTCCATGGTTTCAGATGAGAAATCAGCACTTAATCTTATTGAGCTTCCCTTGTATGTGATAGTTCTCTTTTATCTTGCTGCCTTGAGTATTTTTTTAAATAAATTGTTTTTTTTTTTAAAGATAATTAGATTACATAAATGTTACACAAAAAATATATGGATTCCCATATGCCCCACCTACCACACCTCCCTTGACCTCCCACATAAACATCCTTCATTAGTGTGCCACATCACCTGCAACAGATAAACAAATCCTCTGGTTTTGCCATGAAGCATGGACCATAGTTCACATTGTAGACCAAACTCTCTCCCACACAGTTCTGTATGTTATATGATGATATAAAAGGGCCTATATCTGTCATTGCAATGTCATTCAGGACAATTCCCAAGTCCTGAAAGAGCCCCTGTATTACAAGTGCTTATCGCTCTTCCTGCCCACAGAGTATCCAGTGGACACTGGCTCCACATTAATATTTTAATTTCTTCCATTGCTTGAATCACAATATGTCTATAACAGAATACTAGTAAGCCCACTTTATTCCATAGCTCTTCCCCCATTCATGAGAAGTATGGGATGGTGATTTCCACTCCAACTCCAAGTGAGAGGGGGCTTATATTGCATGGATAAGATGGATGAGATTATCCTGCCTCCAGCTGCAGACTCTCTCCATTCCCTCAGATGGCTGTTTTCCATCATCATCTTCCCGCCAGGTGTCCTGGGTGTGTCCATTGAGCTGTAGAGTAGGAGTTGCAGCTCCACTGAGATTCTGGGCCCAGCTGGCACATAGACAACCCAAAAACTCCAGTCTCTGGATGTACACCTACAAACTCCAGCACCAGGTATAGGTTTGAATAGAAGGGACAGATGAACCATGTGCAGGGAAGACATATTTGTGTCCAACTCCATCACTCTCAGAAGCACAAACATCAAAGAATGGCCCACTGGCAAGTCACCAAACTCTGGAGCTATCCACCCTGACATAGGACCTGGGTGTCTCCAGAGCCCTCAGAAGCCCCTCTATCTGAGGTGATATCCACTTTAGAAGTCTGTGAAGTCCTACTTGGATGTGTGTAAACGTTACCTCTGGAATGACCTAATGGCTCACTTTGAAGTCTCTCAGTCTTTTGAACTCATGTGTCTTTACCTTTTCCTCCTTTTATTCAAGGTCTTTTTCCAGTTGCATTGCCAGTTGTCACTTGGTCTTAATGCCTCAGTACCAGGGAGGTTCATTACTGGGAGCCATGCCCCATGCTTAGAGGAAGGCAATGCATTCATATGCTGAGTTTGGCTTAGGGAAAGGCCACATTTGAGCAACAAGGAGGCTCTCAGAAGGCAACCCTTAGGCACCCCATAGCAATAGGTTAAGTTTCAATTTCAAGAGCAAAGACTCATAAGGCTAGTCAACAATAACAAGGGCCAACCAGTGGATCATCCTCCTTTGTCAGACATTGCCCGTGCACTTGGAGGACTGTTGCTGCTCCCTTTTGGAATATGGCAGTGCTCTCCAGGATGGAAATTCAATATTATCTCATTTATTGAGTGATTCCTCACCCACTGTGATAATACCCCATGAAAATTTGAACAATTTTATGTACCTTATATTTATGTTCATATGAACTTCCTCCCATGCAACCCCATCCCTGACACCCCCCACAAATGATCCTCTACCACACCAGTTGTAACCCTTCTGTGACCCAAAGCTTCTTTAAAGATGAAGCCAATACAATAGCCAAATACAGTTAATAATTAAATGAAATAATAATGATAATTTTAAATGTAAGAGCTAAAATACTTGAAAACTAAAAAAAACTGAAAATTAAATTAAAAGTTTGGGATATTTGAAAAATGAAAAATATAAAAATATTTTTAAAAAATTTTCTGGCATTTTGCCTTTTAGCACTGCAAAATCTGGTGTCCAGTCTGTACCATGGCACCTTCCCCCTCTCATTCCCCAGTGTCTCACCCTTTTTCATTTTGTTTTCAAAGTTTTAGGTCACAGCAAAGTCACACACAGAATTCAAGAGTCTCTCATATAACCAACCTTCTTCCCCTTTCCTCACCCCATATTAATACCTTTTTATAAGTGGATGGTAGTATTGTTATAACTGATATACAAATAGTGAAACATTGCAACTAAACATTGTCAATTGTTTCCTGTATGGTTTACATTTTATACCGTACACTTTTATAAATTTTGATGATATTTCCATGTCCTGTGTCCATCACTGTAATGTCATGAAGTACATTTCCACTGACCACTAAATACCCCCTGTTTGATATATTCTGTTCCTCCCTTCCCATCCCCCTGGGGCCCATGTTGACCCCCTGAGCTTGACTCATTGCATGAGAAGATTCGGAGTTACATGCAACAAGTGGTCTTGACACACTGGTTTGTCCTCCCCTATTAGGAACCGAGCTTGCTTTTGAGAGACCCCTGCCTGTCTCTTTCTGAATGAATTGGTCCTCCCAAATATGGGAGCCCAACTCCTTCCTCCTCATTATGTGAGTATCCACCCTCTGATACAACACATTATGACAGAATGAACACTCATACACTCCCTAGAAGCCTGCTCCAGGTTCACCCTGTCCCGAATGTCTCCCAACCAACATCCTAAACCAGTGACACTTCTTTGTCATATTGCCATAAGAGCATTCACACCTCTGTACTTTCAACCTCATACCCATGAATCAAGAGTGTTCACCTGGTCCCTCTCCCAACCCTCCCCCCAGTATCCTGGACAAAGAGCAAGAAGGCAAAAAGGCAAGGTAAGATGAAACTACTCAAGTGAAGACAGAAAATGATTCACCTTTACTTATATTATATCTAGTCGTACATGCTTTTGAAAGGAGGGAACATTAACATGGCACCCCCATATTAAAACAAACAAACAAAAATTCCTCCAGGAGTTTTTCACCACTTGTGCTGCCCTACAATTTTAAGAAAGTGCTTCAGACAGAAATGAAAGGACACTCAAGAGTGAGTTGAATTACATAAAAATTTAAGCTTTCTAGCAATGTCAACCTTTCCTGTAATTATCAATACCAGTGATAGTGTATTCAGTTTTTGTTATGTAAGTCCATATTTTAAAATTTCTAAATTTCAAGTGCATAAAATTAAGGGTAATCTATGCTTTGGGACATATAGTGTATGAAGATATAATACATAACTATAAGAAAAAGATGGGTTTCACAAGGAAATAGGAACCGTATACATATATATGGAGTGTAGTTAACACTATAATAATAATAACAGTGGTTTATCAATTATAACAATGTTCCACAATAAGGTAAAAGATTAATGATAAGGAAAACTGGGGGGGGGGGGCGGATTCTATGGGAACACTGTTCATTCTGCATTAATTTTCTGTAAACCCTCACACTTATAATTAAAAATAAAACTACTGCCTAGGACAAAGAAAATCACTATATAATGATGAAGGGGTCAATTAAAGACAAATACAACAATTAAATATATATATATATATGAGCATTATATAGAGATCAAAATCTCCTCTTGCAGGTAATGCGATGGAAAGAAACATTCTAGGTGTGAAGGAAGCAAGAAATGCACATTCACTAAGATTTCTATGGCCTTATGTGCATTTGGGGGAAGTTCAACTAACACCTTTTTGGGGGAGGTGTGGGGAGAAATAGGTAGAGGACAGAATACATTTCCATGATTGGTTTGGTTTCACTTTGGTAAGTTTACAACTGTGGGATAATGAATACACTACAAAGCCTTAATAACCTGACTCTTAAGAAAACATGTATTAAAACTAGGTGTTAAAAAAACAGTCAAAAGCTAGAGGTTTGCTATGATATGATTCCTATCAAGATAACCATGGCCAGAAGTTCCTTAATAGGTTAGAGGTTTCTAGAAAGGCAATTGCACAAGATGAAGAGAAACGAAAATCCTGAGAGGCATGGCAGGACCTTGTTATTCAGAACACATTATAAGCCTCCTCCCATCATTCCCTACCTCAGTGTGTAATTGAATTTGGGACACTGGTAAAAAAGTATGTATTTCTTGATAAATATTAATATTATATTCATTAGACCACTGAACCAGTCTGAGAGTCAACAAATAGCAATCATTTTAATAGTTCCATTTAAGAAAATTGAAACTACTCAACTAAAACTTCCAGCTAGTCTTAATGACATTAAGAAAAATTCAATCCAAATATGAATTGCCTTAAAATTCACCTATGATTTACAAAAAAAATGTGTACCTCAGTGATGTTGGTGAATGTGAAAGGTTGCTATATTTGGGAAATTTAAGTTTTACAAATTTATTTTCAGCAAATTGCTTGTAGACAATGGGCTGTGTTCAGGAATTGTAATGAAGCATAGTATAGGAGACAATTCTGTAGATGCAAAGATACAACTCATTTCCCCATAGAGTATACTATTTAGAAGGACTGGCTCACTTATTCTTAGAATTACATTCACATGCTCACATTCTGCAAAAATCTGAAGTAAATTTATATAAAGCTAGCAATATGCATGATTTCATTTCTCTGTTTTCAAAAAAGTTTCATGTGCTTTCCTAACACCTTTTGGAGCAAGGAAACTCACTTATGGTTGTATACCATTCCATATAAGCATAGTTTAAAATGATGTGTTTTCCTGGTATCAATTTTCCCCCTGGATTCTTCTTTACACATGCAAATACAAACCATATTTTATGTCTAAGAGGAGTAGATGAAAGCAAGGAGCCCTTCCAAAGGCCCAGTTCTGCCTCATATTGAGCACTTTGGCATGGGGATAATTACTGAAACTCTCTGTGTGTTTCTACTTTTGACAAGAAAGGAAAAAGATGAGTCTCTTTTTGGATTTCCATGGGACAATCAGGCCCTGAATTTCAACAGAGTTCCAACACCTACTCTCCAGTTCAAAGGATATACCCAGGACAACTACCAAGGAAAGGATGATGGATAACCACTATATCAAGGAACAGCATCTACAATTGCAAGCAAGATAGTCCCATCTATCTGCCCCATGGGATTTAAGCCCCCTCCCAATTAGAGGTGGAGAGGCCATCACCATCCCAGAATCCTCAGGATTGGGGAATGAACAATGGACTAGAGTAGACTTATTGTTATTCTACTACAGGCTTATTAATATTCTAGCAATGGAAGAACTTATATCATTGAGGTGGAGACAGTGGCCACCAGATGTTCTGAGATGAGGAATAGGGAAAAACAAGTGTAATATGGGGCATTTTTGGGACATTGGAATTGCCCTGAATGATGTTGCAATAACAGATACAGGTCATTATACATCTTCTTATAACTAACAAAATTGTGCAGGATAGACTTTAACCTATAATGTAAACTTAGCGGCAATGCTCCAATATGTGTTCATCAATTGTAACAAATGTACCACACCAATGAAGGATGTTGTTAATGTGAGAAAGTATGTAAGAGGTAAGGAGTGGAGCATATGGGAATTCCTTAAATTTTTTATATATCAATTATGTAATCTAAGTATCTTTAAAAAATAAAAAAAAGAAAAGAAAATTTAAGAAAGATGTCATTGGCTTTAAACTTCCTAGTTAAAAAAGAAACAACCCATGATCTTTAAACAACTGAAATCCACTATGTAAAATGGATTAAAGTAGAGCATCTGATTGGATGCGGGTGCAATCCCTGGACCTCCAGGCTCCACAGCAACTTCTATATTGGTTGCCCTCTGGAGAACCCTCTCTTATGCCCACTGGATTTTCTCCCTGTAACATGTTTTATGATTTTTTTAAGTCATGCATTTATGTAAGTACAGTGGTTGCAAATAAAATGGGTCACAGAAATAAGTTTACTCCTCCCTTGGATTTTAGGGGGCTGAAATTGAATTCCCCATTTTAGGTGGCTTGGGCAAGACTAAGGATCTCTAGGACAGGGGAGGTTCTGAGACAGGCATCCCCAAATCAGTCAGAAATCTCCAAGGAAACAGGAAACCACACTTGGAGCAAGATTTCTCCAGAACCAAGGGCTTTCTTCCCATAAGGATGCAGGCCTAACACCTGTCGTGACCCTAAGGGACAGTGATGATCACTGACCTAGGGCTAGGAATTTTTGGTGGGTTGTCCTGGAAAAAGGAAAGAGAGAGAGAAGGATCCTCCAGTGGAGAAATCTTTAACTCACTTAGCCGAGATTCGATGTCTGGTGTTGGATAGGCATTTGGCCATGGCAGGGGGGGAGATTTCTCACCAATCAATCATTCTCAACATGACCCCAGTCCTAGGTTTTGGCACAAAATGTTGGGAAAAACGTTGCTCACTGGGACATGGAGACTGATGATTGCAGGCAGAAAGTTTATTAGAAAGCTCTCCCAACAGAGGGGGTCTGAAGAATAGACTTCAGCCCACCCCTGGAAAGGTGGGATTTGAATTTATGCAGTACATTTCTAGGTAAGTAAATGATAGTCACTGGAAGGGGGTCAAGCATTTGAGTAATGTTCAGGGGCCAATAGGAAGCCCTAGAGGTAAAAAAAAAAATTTCCCTTGTACAGCTAGAGGAAAATGAGCTACAGAGTTATGTGTCTTTGGAGTGCTGGGGGGACTGGCCTACCTTGGGAGAGGCTCTCTATCTCACTTTAATCCCATCTCCATGTGGTCTCTGTTCAATCTTTGTGGACAAGCCATGCTTTCAGATATGTAGGCTTAAGGGGGGGCTTGTCCTTCCTTAAAGCATGTCAGGGGAATTGAGTCACAACTTTTCCATTTTTGCAAACCTAGTAAAGGGGAGCCTTTAACAGACCCCATCTCATATTGGTGTATTTCCCCCAAACCAACCTATTTTTTCGACAAATCAATTTTATAGACACTTAATAATGAAGTCAGCTGAGGCAAAGTGCACAATCCATGGTATTTACTGTAATCAAAGAGGTTTGTGTTCATCAAGTTAGTCATTATTAAAGCATTTTCATTATTTCCATAAAATTAGCAATAAAAACCAGACGCAAAAACTGACACATAAACGCCTCCCGTCACAATCTTGCCATTTCCCCATTATACACAGTGGCAATTTCTGACTATTCTTGCAGTAATATTTATTAGTTTTCAAGCCATTTTATTGAGATATTTTCCCATGCCACGTGGACTAGCCAAACCCTAAAAGGAATGCTTTTTTTAAAAAACTGCAGTTAAGAATAACTTTAATATAAAATTGAAATTGAAAGAGAAACGAGTTAGAAAGAAATGACAAATTTTAAAAGAGAGTGTAAGGGATCATCCAGGGAGCCTGGAGCACGATGGGACTGACCTATTATGGCCGCCGACTTCCACTGGGTCCCTTGGCTGGCGAGAGACCCTGCTTGGCGAGGGGCTAGGTGGCTGGCAGCTCTGACAGGTAGCGGATACCCCTGCCGGGGTGGGGTGGGGAACACAGCAGATGCCTGTGAGGCCAGCTCAGAAGATGTGACTTCTAAAGGACATCCTCGGGGGTGGGCCAGGCACAAACAAAGCAATGGGGGCCCAGACTCCTTGTGTGCATGTTGGGGTGAGGGCTACCTTTAGCCCCCTGGGTTCCTGTGGAGCTGCTGGCAGAACCATAGTCAACACTATCGACAGCACCCACATCCTCTTCCCTAAACTCACTGAGAAACCAACTTTAGGGCAGTGCCACAGAGACCTGTGAGTATTTGGGGCATGGTGACCCGGCGTGAAGCTTAGACAAGAAAACCTTCCTGCAGGGACATCGCTGGTGTCTCCACCCTGACCCCACTCCTCTCGTGGAACCGAGTGGGTACCATTTCTCTGGTGGTGCTGCGACTTTTCGGTGGTGGCTATTGCCTTACTATGCTCCCTATGCTACTGGGTCCTTGACTTTCAGGAGCACTGACCACTGCAGGAAAATGGATCTGCCACTCTTTACTAGTTAAAGCAGTCCATGGGGAAACGGAAACTGGAACCTCAGGATTTTGTGTGCCCTTCTACACCCAGTGGAAAGGACATATGGCATAAAATCAAGAAGCACACACATGCTTTGTGGGATAGACAAAAAGAAAATAAGGAGAAAGTGGCAGAAGGAATATTCAAAGATAAAATGACACAAAACATCTCAGATGTAATGGAAGGCATGTGTATGCATAATCAAGGAACAGAAAGAATCCCATACAGGATTAAGTCATCATGCTCAGACACACAGTAATCCCACAAGAAAATGCCATGGGTAAGGAGAGAGTTCAGAAAGCTGCAAGAGTAAAGCAATGTGTTTCCTCCAAGTGAGTCCCAATAAGTTCCAGCAACAATTTTGCCACAGAAATCATGAAGACAAACATCAAGAGGGCAAAATGGAAAATTAAGAGGCAATAGCTCAAGGGTTCACAGAAAATAAGTCACTTCTAATAAAATTATATCTAGTGAGACAAGCTTTTGAAAATGAGGGGAAGATTAATTTGGCATCCCATATTAAAA
>JAQZBX010071851.1:0-15162 GCA_029593785.1 Cabassous unicinctus | reverse complement strand
CAGAACAGTCTATTCAACAAATGGTGCTGGGAGAACTGGATGTCAATATCCAAAAGAAAGACAGAAGACCTATATCTCACATCTTACACAAAAATTACTTCAAAATGGATCAAGGACCTAAATGTAAAAACTACAACCTAAAACTCCCAGAAGAAAATGTAGGAAAACATCTTCAAGATCTTGTGGTAGGTGGTAGTTTCTTAAACTTTACATCCAAAGCATGCTCAACAAAAGAAAAAAATAGATGAGTGGAACCTTCTCAAAATTAAAGACTTGCACGTCAAAGGACATTGTCAAAGGGAGAAAAGGCAGCCAAGCCATTGGGAGAAAATATTTGGCAATCACATATCCAAAAAGGGTTTAATATCCATGATATACAAAAAATCATACAACTCAAAAATAAAAATACAAACTATCCAATTAAAAAATGGGCAAAAGACTTGAAAAGATAATTTTCCAAAGAAGAAATACAAATGGCAAAGAAATACATGAAAAAATGTTCAACATCACTAGTGATTGGGGAAATGCAAGTCAAAACTACAATGAGATATCATTTCATGTCTATTTGACTGGCCACTGTTAAAAAGGTCAGGAAACTGTAAATGTTGAGAGGATCTGGAGAGATTTCACTCTTATGAAAACTTGGAAATAACCCAAGTGTCCATCAGCTGATTAATGGATAAACAAATTGTGCAGTATACACACAATGGAATATTATGCAATAGTGAGAAGAAATGAAGTCATACAACATATGACAATATGGGTGAACTTTGAGGACATTATGTTGAGTGAAACAAGCCAGACACAAAAGACAAATATTATATGATTGTGCTATTAAAACTAAATATGTTGTGTAAACTCATGGAGTTAATAATTAGAATATAGGTCACCAGATAATAGAATGCGTGTAAAGAAAGGAAAGCTGAGGGTTAATCTGTGCAGAATTGGTGAAAAGGTTGTTTGTAAATCTTTGGAAATGAATAGAAATGGTGAAAGCATATCATGGTGTTTGTAACCATGCTATGGTAGTGCTATTGTATGGGTATGACAGTGGTTGTAAAGGAAAATCTAATGTCATGTATATTACTAGAAGGAAAGCTAAAAACTGTAATATGGGACTGTATAAGACAGTAAGACTTCATGTAAAACACCAATATGGGTGATATTGCATATATGACTCTTTTACAAATATACTAGAAAGAAACAGAATAACAGCTATGTATGTCAGGGAAACCATAGAAAGAGATTGAGAGGTGATGAGTTTTGTTTGTTTCTTTTGGTTTATTATGATTATTATTGCAACAATGAAAGTGCTTTAAGAATAATTGAAGTGATGAATGCACAGAGATGTGATTACAATGAATACCATTTACTGTTCAGTTTGGGTAGATTTATCTTTATTAATATGTATCAATAACATTTTTTTTTGTTAAAGAAAAAAAAAAGCATGAGTTACAAAACCCAAATAGTAAAAAATGGCAGAAAAATTTCTTCATTATCGATAACTACTTTGAATGGAAATTTATTAAACTTTCTAGTCAAAAGGAAGAGATTGGAATAATGGTAAAAATCAGGATCGAACTATTTTCTCTTTAAAGAGCCTTGTCTTAAATTCAAAGACACAAGTTCATTGAAAGTTAAAAAAAGAAAAAAATATTCCATGCACATAGTAACAAAAGAGAGTTAGGGTAGCTCTACCAATATCAAAGGCCAAAGGGACAAAGGAGTACACTGTATACTAATGAAATGGTCAATTAAAAAAACTGATATAAGAGTTATATGACCATGTATATGCACAGAAACAGCAGAGACACACCATAATGAAGCAAATGTTAGCAATTTTTAAAGTAGAAATGGATGGCTCTATGTTCTCATTTTAGTCTTCAATATACAACATTTAATTATGGCTAGGACACCTTTATAACCAATTGATAAGGAAATGGAAAACTGGAGCAATACTATAAATCAACTAGAGCTAACAGACATATGTAGATCACTTCACCCAACAAGAGCAAAATACACTATTCTCTAGTGCTTATGGGTCATTCTTCAGAGTAGACCATGTTCTAGACCATAAAATAAGACAATAAATTTTTAAAAAAATATTTAATCATTCAATAAATCTTCCCTGGCAACAATTAAAAGATGCTAGAAATTAAGAACAGGGGATAATTGGAAAATTCACTAATACGTGAAAATTTAAAAGTACACTCTTGTGTGAGACATGACTACCAGAGATAAGCCTCCCTGGCCCCAAGGGATTGTTACCAAGCACCAATGAGCAATCCATTTGAGGAAAAAACCTTGCCCAAAGGAGAAAATACTAAATATAAATGAGTTTTTATGGCTAAGCAATTTCAAAGTGAGTTGGGAGGTCATTCCAAAGCATACACTTATGCCATCTCAGTGGGTTCTCACTGACTACCACAGTAAACAGTGCCTCAAGAAGGGGTGCTCCTATGGGCTCTAGAGACATCTAGACACTATAAGCAGGGCAGACAACCCCATAAAATCCACACTCTGTCAGGGGCCTTACCTTGTAATATATAGTTGCCTATCTCCCCAGTGTATCAGAGTTAAATTCATTTATAATTTTCCTACACATGGTTCTTATGCTCTTTTTCTTTGAACCTACAATTATGTAAATATGTGTACCAGAGCCTTAATGGTTCTCTCTCTTCATATGTCAGTTGAGCCCTGAATCTCAACAGAGTTGCAGCCAATATCTACTCTCCAGTTCATCAGATTCACAAAGGATAACTAACAAAAGGATGATGATTGACAACATCCATCCCCAAAAACAAAGCATATCTACAACTGCAGGCAAGACAGTTCTATTCATCTCCCCCATGGTATCTAATCCCCCTCTCAATCAGAAACAGATTGAGCATCACAATGCCCAAATCCTCAAGATTGAGGAATGGACAACATAAGGGAGAATCCAACTACGGACTAAAGCAGAACTTGTAACATTGATGTAAAGACAGTGATTACCAGAGGTTCTGAGGGGAGGGAGAGAGAATTGATGTAACATGGGGGCCTTGTGGGAACATTGGAATTTTTCTGCTAGATACAGCAATGACAGATACAGGCCATTATATGTTTTGTTAGAAACTATAAAAGTTTGTGGTGCAAAGTGTAAACCATACTGTAAACTATATAGGCCGTGGTTAACAATACTTAAATGTATTTTCATCAATTATAACAAATATACCACACTAATGAAAGATGTTGTTAATGGGGGAAATTGTGGGAGGGAGAAAGAAAGGGTAGAGTATATGGGAATCCCCTATATTTTCGATGTAACATTTATGTAATCTAAAGCTTCTTTAAAAATAAAGAAAAAATAACATTAAAAAAACTACCTGCTTAAAAATACATTAATGAATCAATGAAAAACTTGCAAAGGCAATTAGAAAATGTCTTGAGGGTAATGAAAAAAACAAAAATACAAAATCTTCTAAATGCAGCAAAGGCAGTATTGAGAGGCAAATGTATAGATCTATTTTTTTATTGTGGGTAAAAATAAAAAATTTTCATAATACATACCAATATTTATAAGATGATATATAAAAACATATGCATATATGTACATTTGCTTGCATAAATTTTTTTATTTATATATATATATTTAAAGGTGCTTAGATTACCTATTTATTACTCAGAAATTACAGGGATTCCCATGTTCCCCACCTCCCGCACCTCCCACAACATCCCACACCAACATCCTTCATCAGTGTGGCACATCACCCGCAATGGATATACACAAACTGAGGCCTTGCCACCAAGCATAGACCACATTTCACATCATAGACCACCCTCTCTCCCACACAGTTCTGTGTGGTATATGCGGATGCAAAATGGCCTACATCTGTAGCAGCAAGGCCACTCATGACAACCCCCAAGTCCCAAAAAAGCCCCTGTATTTCAACTAGCTCTTAATTCTTATAGCAAAAAATGAAGAAAGAGAAGCCTAATCTATAACTTGACGTACTAGAAATAGAAGAGCAAAATAAACCCAAAGTGGGTGGTTGGAAGGAATTTATTGTAGAGATAAATTGAAGTAGAAAATTAAAAACACAATAAAGAAGATTAATGAATCTTTCAGCTTCTGGCTAAAGTGGCTTTCTCTCAGCTTCTGTGTTCTGTTGATTTCAGCTCCTGACTCCCAGGGCATTTCTCTCTCACCTCCTGCATTCCTCTTTGTCTCTGCAGATTTTTTCTGAATCTTCAGTTTTTATTTCCTCCCTTTATAAAGGACTCCATTAAAAAGGTTGAAGCAAATCTTGGATCATGCAATCTAATCAAAAGCACTTAATGGAATTAATTTAACCAAATGGTCCTCCCCACATAGAAATGAATCATAATTATCTGGGGTCCACAAAAGTCTCAAACTACCACACCATCCTTTCATTAACACCTTGCTTTGGTTTGGAACATTTGTTAAAACTGATGGTAGCACATTTTTATCCTTACACTTATAGTTCATGTTTAAAAATAGGGTTCAATGTTTGTGTAGTTTAGGTCTCTTGATTTTTTTAAAGAATTTACTCCATTACCATATATACTATACAACATTTACCCATTCAATCACATTCAGATACATATTTCAGTGTATTAATTATGTTCACAATGTTGGTTTACTATCATCACCACTCATTACTAAAATATTTTCATCATTCTTAATAGAACCCTGAACATTATAAACATTAACTTTTTCAAAAAGTTTTTTTTTTTAATTTTTTCAAATTTTTTTTTACCTATAGTATTCTTTCTTTACATTCCACTGAACGAGAAACAAACTAATGGCATAGGGAAAAATAGTAGTGATGAAATATTCTTTTGTGGCAAATATTATGATTTAATACTTGTAACAACAGCATTTATAAATAACTGTGTTAGTGCTCATTAGGTGATATTTAATTCATAGTTATTTTAGAGACTACAGAAGTAAATGTAATATATTAATGAAAAGGCAATGAATTTTTCTTGACAGGAATAGAACAGAGAAATGCTTTATGTTTTCATTAAGTTCAAATTAGAACAACAGCAATAATTGTAAAACAAATGGCAAGGTTCAAAAATGAAGGATTTGATATGTATTTTTAGAGGAGAAATTGAGAAAAAGATAATGTACTCTTTCTGATGGCACACAAGGTTTGCCTACCTCCAGAATGCCTACTGCTCCTCTTTCATCACTGGCTCTGAAAGAATATTGAATTAGAATCATAGTCAGGAATGAGCACAAAATAATTTGGTGTAAAAACAAAATCCTAGACAATTTTGAAATGTATTTTTATCTGTTCCCTTAAGTCATATGGAAAAATTTAAAATAATTTTCATGTTGTTTCTCCTTTAAATTTAGTAAAATCTTGTAATGTAAATATGATTGCCTAATTTTATAATTATGACCATTGAAGAAAGGCATTTCATGCTTTATAGCAAATTTAGGAAAAGTACTCAGGTATGTATTTCCAATAAAACATTTTTGGTTGCAAAAATCACAATATTCATTCAACATTATGAAATATATTTTTTACTTTTTCTATTTAAGGATTTGTGATTTAACAAATCAATCATTCATATCATACAAGATTGCCATACATCACTCCACCACCACCATCTTACATTACTGTGACACATTTGTTACAAAAGAAGAAAGATCATCATCATAATATTACTGCTATCTATACAGTATATAGCTTATATTTGGTGTATTTTCCCACAAACAATCCTATTATTTACACCATGTATTAGTATTGTATATTTGTTATGGTTCCTGAGAGAACACTCGTATTTGTACCATTAACCACAGTCCATAATTCACTGCAGCGTTCACTGTGTTATATAGTCCCCGGATTTGTACAATCCATCCAAAATGTACAATTTAGTGGCTCTCAGTTTCATCACAGAGTTATGTTGTCATCGGCTAAGAAATAATTTAGAGCCAGTAAGCATGTGCTTTAAAAATTTTTCAGGCAGAAAGAATATAACAGAAGGAAACTTGGGTCTACTCAAAGAAATAATAACATAAATATATAAAACTGAAGGTAAATATATAAAGTATTGGATTTTCAAAAATTTAATTGCTTTAATAATAAGTGTTGAAAGGAAAATTGTGGTGATGCATTGTGGGGTTTTAGTCACATATAAAAGATAAATTTATGGCAAAAATAGCACAAAGATTGGGAAAGATGAAGTGGATCCTCCTACACAAAATCTAGTAATCTGCTTATAGCAGCAACTATGCAAAGAGAAGAACAAAATATCAATATAAGAAATGAAAAAGATATAAAACTGTAAGTTACATAAAAATATTAAAAGGATATAAATTAAATGCTATAAACATCGTTTGTTGTTAAATTTAAAAATTTAGATGAAATGTACAATTCCTTAAAGATACTCACACCAGAAAAATGGGTAAATTGAAAACTCCTCTATCTATAAAAAAAGTTGAATTTTTTCTTAAAAGCATTCTACATAAAAGAAAAAAACACACAAAGGAATTCTTTTCCCAATGTGAAAACCTCATGTTTCCCTCAGACTTGAATGTGGCAGGAATTCTATGTGAATCCTCTTAATATAGACAGAAGAGTTCATCTTGGGGTAAAGAAGACCAACACAGAAGAAATTTATGTTCCAGGGTTACTTCATGGAAAAGAGTCACTAATAAAACCTAGTCAGCAAAAGTCTGCATTTGTGCATCATGGATAATACTTTACCCTTTTTTTGAGACAATCTGTTTCTACATTTATTTTTTAAAGTAGGCCACCTCATACCTGACTAAAAAAAGTTCCTTGAGTCGCTTCATAGTCCAATCAAATCACCTGATAAATCTTTCTTTCCTTAACAGAGTTCTTTCTTACTGTAAATATGACTGTACATGTATTTGGAAACATTTAGCTGGTATTGCCAAAGTAACACCATCTTCTTTCAGTATATGTATAGAAAGCTTGAAAACAATACACACTTCTCAGTGAACCCAGTTCTTTTTGTTAATTTTTAAAAATATTTTTAATAAAGCAAAGAATTGTTATTATTTTTTCAATTTTAATGAGAGTAGTATAATTTTATAGGAAAACATAGAGTGGTGACGAAGAATGTGATCTCTAAAGTCACTGTCTGGTTTCATATGTATGTTTGTCCTTTAAGCTGTTGACTGACAATGAACACGTTCTGTAATCTCTCTGTTCCCCAGTTTCATCGTCTGTAAAATTCAGCCATTCAAATACATCTTTTGAGGTAGTCTTCTCCGTGCTGGGGATATAGCATTTAAATATACTGGCAAAAATCTTGTGGTCATAGACTTTTCATTGTGGAGGAAAACAGAGAAGAAAAAAGGCATAAACAAAATATATAGAAAAAGATATAGAATGTTAGATGACATAACTGCTATGGAAAACAAATGTAGCATGGATGTGGAATGGGGGCAGAGGCAATATTATATAGGGTGTCTTAGGAGGAAAAGAATGAGAAAAGGTCACACTCCAAATATGTTCAGGACAGAGAATCAATATGATAAGCTGATGGACTGGATGTGGAGTGTGTGACATAAAAAAAACGTCAGGATGACTTTCCTGAACAAGTAGGAGTATGGATTTTCATTACTTTTGATGAAATTTCAAATAATACAAGTACCTACTTCAGAGATCTCTTATGAACATAAACTATGTTAATTATGGTTCTAAAGCTCTTGGAATATTGTCCATAGTTGCTCATAAATATAACGGATTTTATAACATTATTATATAACATCGATTATTGGAAAACAAAACTTTTGTTAATATCTCATGGTCTACTCCAATCTTATTTTCTTTATCATTCTTTAAAGGGCTCAACTTTTATAGTACATATACCATACCACCATAAATAATAATTTTGTTTAAAAACTCCTCAGATGAAATCTTACATAAAATATGGTATATAATGATATAAATAGTGATGAAAGAGGGACAATGTAAATAATCTAGTGTTTTCATATTGCCCCAAATTTATATTACTTTTAATTAACAGCATCATAAATGTTTTCTAGAATATATTATGAGAGAAATGTTTGTCTGAATTTAATAAAACCATAAATATTATCAGAACTTATTACTGTCTGAAAAATTGGAATATCTGTTGACCATCATTGGTAACACACACCAAAAGGATTTCTAAATCATAGAAATGTACATAAATAAAAAGAAGGCCACGACAGTTCATTAAAAAGATCAGAAAATATAAAGAAGCTTTATATATAATAATAGACACAATGTATACTAATAATATTAGTAATAAAGTATATTTTTAAAAATAAATTCTTAGCAAAGACATCTCTTATTGCAAATTGAAAAAAGGAATTGCAATAAATATAGACTCTAGACAACATAGATGTCAGAGCAAAAATAAGTCATAATACCGTAATTTATATGGATATTATATGTAGTAAGATACAATTTCCATATAAATTCAGGATTGAGAGGAGAAAATTCACATTTTAATTATTTCAATAAATTAATGAATGTGATAAAACAGTGAAAGTAGTTAAAAATTTAACTCCTAAAATCAGATGCTGAAATTTTTTAAACATTTATTTAGGGAAATGAACAAATATAATTCTACAAAGAGAACATTAATATAATTTATTAGAATACAAATCACTTGAATGCGATAACATATTTAATAACAAGGGTAAACATTTAAATAAAAAACAATCAAATAACTGGAAAAGGCAGAAAACATATTTTAAATATATATTCAATAGTAGAATATATTAAAATGGCAATTCCAGATTATGTAGAGAAAATTTTAAAGGAAAAATCAGCCTGAATAAAATTTTTGACAAAATTTGGATTCATTCTCATTTCTTAGCTTTCTAAGTTTTCTTTATTAAAATTTTTAGAACAAATGAGACAAGAATTTAAATCAAGAATATAATTTGTTTATATAACAAAATTATAGAAATCAAGAGAAAGGAAATTATTATTTTTAATCATACAGAGTGCAACAAAGAAATACTCCTTACTGAAGCTTGTTGATCCATCACATGATGATAGGGTTTTCAAATGGTTAGCAGGTAGATACAAAAGAGAAATAGAAATATTATAGTATAAAGATTTTTAATATGATGATTTCATACAATGGCAGATCTTAAAATATTGTAAGATGAGATTCTTGATTTTGCTTATGAACAAAGAAAACATTCATTTTGCAATATTAAATGACAGAGGAATTAACAAATATTTTAGGGATGAGTGGAATTCGAAAGCTACAAAAAAAGATAGAACATGAGAAAAATGTTTTATACATATGTAATAAATGCATTCATGTAATAAACTTAGCCTACAGGACTATGAAAGAACTATCAAAATGTTTAGGATTCTATTTTCTTTAATATTTTCCAAATTTTCTTCAATAATCACATATATTTTTTCTGTAAATTAATTCTATCACAATGTTACTTTGCTCTAAGACCAAATATTGAAGTACTGATTTTAATTGTTTGTTTGTATACTAGTAAGTTTAACTATAAGTATTTATACAGCACCAGTGAATATTTTCATAACATAGGCCATTGAAGATTCAAAATTTTGAAAGAATGTAAGTACTCCGATGATGTGTCCTTAATTTATTTGCACTGGATTAACACTTTCAATTCATCATCTGTTGTAATATTTATAATAACATTATGGATTTAGTAGTTTTATTCTTCTTATACATTTGAGGAAACCAGGTTTTAAGTTTCAGTGACTTACAACGAATATACAGCTAAAAAGCTGACAAATCTGGAAATGAAACCCTGGATTTTCCAGTCCAAAGCAGCACTCATTATTACAGTGCAATATTTCTTCTCCACAGAGTAAAAGGGACCTCTGAAAGTGCCCTCCATAATAAAATTACCTGAAATGGTAACATATGTGGGGAATTCTATGATACAATTTGAAAGCTAAAACCACATTTTTTGCTCATTAGTTGCCTTAAAAAACACAATATTTAAACCACAATGTTAACCCATATTTCATGGTTTACAATTACTACGTGTGTTTCTAAACACATATTATTGGAAATGTTCCAGATCATGTATGTTCAATCAGATGATTGCGCAATAGAAATGCAAGCTAATTAAAGGATATTTTTCTATTTAGAGAGAGATCAAGTAAATATTCAATAAGAAAACAAAGAAAGATGAGCTTAAATGTTCAACATTATTGTCATTGAAATTACCTGGCGCAGTCTCTCTTCTGTATGACTCTAATGAGAGCATTTTTCACCTCTTTGTTCATCAGATATAAATGACTGGATTCAGCATGGGGATCACCATAGTATAAAACACAGAGGCCAGTTGATCTTTTCCCAAAGAGTAGGACTTCTTGGGTTTTAAATAAATAAAACTCATGGTGCTGAAAAATATGGTGATTCCCAGGTGGTGGGAGGCACAGGTAGAGAAGGCTTTGCACTTTCCTGAAGTGGAATTAATTTTCAGAATAGTAGAAAGAATGGACCCATAGGACGTGGAGATTGTGATAAGAGACACCATTACAGTTATGCCAGTGAAAATGATTATCATGATTTCAGTGTCATGAGTTTCAGTGCAGGACAAAGCTAAAATTGGGGTTAAGTCACAGAAAAAGTAATAGATTACTTTGGAGTTGCAGAAATACAAACTGTCCATGCAAAGAACATTGACTAAGGAGTCAGTAAAGCCAATCTTATAGGACCCAGTGATGAACATCCAGCAGAGTTTCATAGACATAACAACCAGGTAGTGAAGAGGATTGCAGATAGCTACATAGCAGTCATAGGCCTTTGAAGAGAGAAGGAAAAATTCAGGGGCACCTAAGAAGAAAAAAAAATACATCTAGGTGAAGCAGCTTTTGAATGAAATATACTTGGTGGAAGTCAGTAATTTCTCTAAGGTTTTAGGTGTGATGACCATTGAGTAACTGAGGTCCAGGAGTGACAGGTGACTGAAGAAAAAGTACATAGGGGTGTGAAGCTGGGGATCCAGGCAAACTATCAGTATCACCCCTGCATTCCCCAGCACAGTAATTAGGTATATTAGGAGAAACAGCATAAAGAGAACCTACCTGATGTCTTCAGGTTCTGTCAATCCCATAAGGATGAAGTCAGTCACATTGTCATATTTTTAATTACCGTAATGTTCAAGTGTTGTAAACTGTTGAGAAATCACAGGTGATACTTAGAATAAATGACTTCAAGAAGGTTTTTGATTATATTAATGATATAGCATTTTAAAAAATTAATGTAATGATTCTAGAAATTCATAATAAAGAGTAGAATGATGTTATATGACTGGAAAGATCATATTTTAACTAGTAAATAATTATTAGGTATAAGTCATCATTTGGATATTATATAATAGTAGCTCATATATATTGCACAGTTAGAATGAGGATAACAATGTTATAAATACTTCCTTTTATTTACATATTTTACTGATGAAAATATTATATCACAGTTGTTAATTTTGAACATATTTTTTACCTGAGTAAAAGAACACAGAAAGTTAAATACCTTATCCAGCACCACACTTGTGTTGGACATGTGATTCTATCAAGACTGGTTGAGTCCAGAGATCATGCTAATAACACTATATTCCTACTTATAATTAATTTCTAAAAAGATAGAAATAAGTGTTAGATAAATAAAAAGCAATAATTTTGATTTTTGTATCATGTACTGTGCTCTTATTATCAATATTATTCAATATAAGCAGCAGATAAGAAATGAAAACCTTAGGCTTCTTTAATGTGGTATAATACTGCAGACCATACAATTATTCATTTTTGAAATGTATATTTTAAGTGATTATTTAAAATCATATATCTTCCAAAATTATATTTTCTGTATATATACATTGTTGATGATTTTTATCCAATCAATTCTATAATTCTATATTTACATTTCAGTAATTCAGCATTACTTAGGTGTGGCCCAAATTGTGTGTGTGTGTGTGTGTATATATATATATGTATATGTATATGTATATGTATATGTATATATATATATACAGTTTGATAGATATATATACAAACATATGCATACATATTTTTCCTTCTAATAATATCCCCATTTTTTCAGATAAATGCTCTAACTTTGAGAATAATACTTACCATGAGCTAAAGGTCTAGAAATTTATCAATCATAAGTTTTTCTCACTAATAAAATAAGTAAACCACATAAGGAGTTTGTGATTAATGTGATCCATTATTTGTGCCCTTTGAGGTAAGTTATGCTTACTTTTTATACATCCATTTATATTTTATTCAATTCCTATTCAAATAGAATGTTCATCTGGAATTTAAGTGTCAAGTGTATACCCAGGAACTACTGTGAACACAAACAGACCACAGTATCCCTTGCCTTTCACCTTAATGCTATGCTACTTCTTATTTTGAGGATTATTGATAATGCACCATTTGGCCATCCATGGTGCCACTTTCCAAGGAATATAGCTTGACCTTTTCCCACGACTGATGTGTCCATGTTAAGTGTGCACCAGAGTTCCTTCTCATTTTGAAACCACAAAATGTTGAACATCTTTTTTTTTTTGGTATTCATTTTTGATGCTCTAATTGATGACATGGTAAAAGAGAAATTATTTTTAGAGAAATAATTAATCTGTGAATGTAAGGCCAGAAATTTAGCCACCAGGAATGTAATAGCACCATTTTTGCAATGAAACATTTTTGTATTTAAACGTGGTGTGACACAATCATAAGAGAAAACATTGTTAGTTACACAAAAATTAGAATATACAAAACTCAAAGTAGAAAATGAAACTCATTCATGAATAATGTTAACTTCTACATGTATTTTTTCCAGTTATTTCACTTTGCATAAAATGCTTATGGCTATTTGTGTTTATATAACTTTATCACACTATATTTTCAGTAGCATCCTTATTTTATTACTAAATATTTATAATAGACCCTGACCTATGTTATTTACTAGACTTTTGTAAAACCCACATTTTTATGTTTTTACATGGGCTGGTGTTTTACTACTGACTTCTGAGTGTGTACCAACTGAAGAATGGGCATTTTTGAGGGATCACAATGAAAATATTGAAAAGTTTCTCCATTCAGGCTTGATAGTGTCACCTAATTCATCTACAAGGCAGTTGTATTGTTGTATTTAGCCACAACAATTTTTGTGCAATGTTTTATCATGTTTGGTTATTTGCTTTTATCATATTAAAAGAAACATGAAAGAAGAACATAAAAATCAGTGCTGAGTAAATATTTTATAATTAATTTGATGGGCAAATGCTCATTTAATCTATATAAGTAGGTGATATTCTTGCAACAACAATGCTATTTTTCATTGTACCCAGTTGTCTTTTAAATAAATTTTACTTAATTCCCATATCTTTCCTCTTCACATCTTTTTATAGATTAAATTTGTCCTGTGATATCATTTACTTCAAATTGGAGAACTTCTGTAAGGTTTTCTCTAATGCAGGATTTTTGGAAAAAGTTTCTTAGCTTTCATATATCTTAAATGTGTGTATGACACTTTAGTTTCACAAATATTTTCACTATGAGCAGAATTATTTTTCTTTTTGGCCTATTTTCACTTTGTAGATTTGTTATACTTCTAATCTTATTGCTTCTTACAAGAAAGCAGCCATAATTGACATGTTCCCCATTCCTCACTCCTCCAAACATTCCCCCTCCTTGCCTCATCCCACAATGTTATGTGTTCTCCCTAACCCACCCTGGTTGTTTTCAATTGTTTCTTTCTGTGTTTCATTATCTGTACCTTGATTAGGATGCCCTTCTGTGTGAGAGTGGGGAGTGCCTGTGGGTGTCTATTGGATTTATCTTCTTTTGGATATTCAGAATTTCTTAGATCTGTAAGGTGATATTTTTATCCCATTTTTTTTATTTCAGCCATTTTTTATTTATTATTTGGACCCATTTAAACTTTGTTCTTGTATATTTAAACAGTTTTGTTGTTGCTATTTTCTTTTAGTGCCTCAGTTTGAAAAACATTGTTGTTCTGGTTTTAGGTTTACTGATGCTCTCCTTGATGGCCTCCAATCTGCTATTAACTCTTTGTGGCAAAATTTACATTATCATATATTTTACTATTTCTCTAGAATTTCTATTTAGTTCCTTTTTATTTTATTCTGCATTGTTTTTATTTTGTTGTTGTTGTTGTTGTTTTTGCTGTGATTTCTCATATTTTCCTCATTAGGGTCATCTCTTTCCTGAAATCATATGCATAAAGCTGTTTTCAAATCTTCATATTCTAACTCATACTTTGGTTTCTTCTTGATATCTGCTTCTCTTAACATTTAAAAAAAACTAATATGGTTCATATTTTCTTGCTTTATCTTAGGTTTGGTAATTTTTTATATTATTATTATACACTGTATTTTGTGATTAATACCTTGTATGGTGTCTGGATCATTTTGTCTTTCAAACATATTGAGTTTTGTCCCAGCTGGGAATAAATTACTGGCATGGCATTTTGAACCTTTCAGGGTTTATTATTCTTTGTTAAGGAAGATCTATTTTGTTTTATCCTCTGTCTTAGTGAATAGTATTTACTATAGGGTATTGACACTATGATTGTGTGGCCTCACTTCTTCTTTTTTTTCTTTTTTTTCTTTTAACTTCATGCCAAAGTTGATCAACAATATTCTTTATACTGGCTGGGACAAAAATCCAGGTTCCCACAGATTTTTCTGAACTGCATACTGCTCTCAAACCTCTAGCTACCTCCCTTGTTAGGCCTATTGATTTTCCATCTCTACTTATAGAGCTTAGCCTTCTGCTAAAACCTACAGAGAATCCCAGTACTGATATTTGGGTACATCCTTTCAATACCCTATTATTCCAAATTCTTCAACTAGTGGTAACTCCAATATCTGCCTCTTTGGCTCTGCAAGACATTTTCACTCTGCTGGTGCTCTGTATCTCCCTGGACAGCAAGAAATAAAGGAAGGCAATGTAAATATGAGACCTTTCTCATAACTTTCTGTTACCTTATGGATAACTGACCTGTCATGCCTCTTGTCCAATGCCTGAAAAAGTTTTGGTGTGTATTTTGTTCTGCTATAGACTTGCTCAAGATGGCAAGGGGATTCTTGTACTGCTTACAATGTCATGGCAGTAGCCAAAATATGACCAAAGTTTTTAAAGCTCTCTG
>JAQZBX010071850.1:0-15167 GCA_029593785.1 Cabassous unicinctus | reverse complement strand
CCCCCCCCCCAGGCAAAATCTGTGTGCTCTGGCTCTGGGGATGGGAATAATGGAACACCTCTCCCAGTTACATGCCTGATTTTGGAGCTAAGATTTTGTGGAGAAAACACAGTATATTGAGTTCTTCTTGGGACCATTTTAGGGACCAGTGCAATTGTGGTCAGCACTACATTTTGCTCAATGATGGCAACACCCAAAGTACAGCCACTGCTTCATGAGTTCCCATTTCTCCCGGGTTTAGGATACCCCTACTGAACCCTGTGCCTTGGGTTAATGCCGTCGTTTGAGTCTTGTGTGGACACCGGAGAAGTATGCTGGTACTAAACAATTGCTCTGTGTGTAAATCTTTTGTATGTAGGACATTTTAGTTACAGTCAGATAAGGGACCTTTCAATTAGGTCACTTTTTGTTAGATTGCTTTAGTGTAGTTAAGGGCCTCTGATTAGATTTCAGGGACCAGGATTGACCCCAATCATTGTGTGGAAATTCTACATACATGGAAAAAACTGAGAAAGAGAGCTGCCATGTTTACCCTGCCATGTGGGAGAGGGCTCCAGGATGTCCTACAGCTGTGGAGATACCCAGAAACCCAGAGAGGCTGAGGGAGAGGCCAGAGGCTGGAGACTTGGAGCAGCTTGAAGCTGAAGACATACAGGCCAGAGGAGAAAGGAGAGGTGTGAACAATTGTGTTTGATGGCCTACTGCTGAGCTAAGGGAGAAAGGGAGTTTGGAGGAGATGGAAGAGAGACAGAGACAGACCTAACATTTTGCCTTGGCAGGAGTCCAGCAGCAGCTGACCTGTGTTCAGACAGCATTTTTGAAGATGCCTTGATTTGGACATTTTTACAGCCTCAGAACTATAAGCTTTAATGCTAATGAATTAGAATTAAAGCCAACCTATTTCTGGTAATTTGCATTGGCAGTGCTTGGCAAACTCAAACAGCTAGGGACCGATGGTTGAAGAGCTGCCCTGTCCCCAAATGGCAGTGTGATGCTGCTACTGAGGGAATTCACCTGTAAACAGAAGGTATTTGCAGACTAGGTCGGAATGAGTACTGGTAAGATGGAGGGGGAAGTGCTTTTGGCCAGCAAGTCCTGCAAGACAGGGAGTCAGACAGGAGAGTCACATGGTTTCAGGACTAGTATCAAGTCAAAGATGCTCCAGTATGATGTACATGCCTCAGGCAGGAGTTGGCCAGGTGGGCAGGGGCAGAGGAAACCCCCAGACCTGGGGTCTGGTGCAGCACATCAGTCAGGGCACAGAGGAGACTTCCTGCTACTGTTTGTTTTCCCCTTCCCTCCTACCCTTGGCCTCCAGCATTGGCCCTCTGAGGAAACTGCTGTTACTGTACCCCTCCTGGGTCTCAGACAGAGACTCAGGTCTCCTGCTTCCAATTCTACATTCAATTTCTTCGATCTTTGGGTGGCAAATGAAAGAGCAAGGCCAAGATGAAACCTGTTGATGTGAGGAAAGAAATGTCAAACTTCACATTACAGCATTGGCTAATGCAATAACATCACCAGAATGAGCAACATTAGGCCAGTGTCCTGAAGAAATAGTACAGGAATCCCAGAAAGTCCTGGGACCTAGGGCTGACAAGAATAGATGTGAGGTTGTGAGATAGTGCAGTTTGCAGAAAACCTCAGAGGGTGCAGATGCCAGATATTTCTCAGACTAATTAAATATTAAATTTTAAAACATTTTTAACAGTGTTGAAAATGATGCAGGCCTCTTCAATCCTAGAAAGGAACAGAGGGTTTGGACGGGAAGAAGCTGATAAAAAACTGAAGCAGCAGGAATGTAACATGTGTTCACCACAGTTCCCCCAAGCCAGAGATGGAATGTCTTGTTTGGAACCAAAGTCTCAGAGCCCCAATGAAAACCATCATCATAGCTTCTGGGACCACAAATGAGGACCAGGAGAAAGCCCTTCTAAGCACTCACAGACTCACTTAGTGATGTGAGTCACTCTAGTGGGTCTTCACTGGGGAGAAGGCAGCATGAAGTCCATCTTCTCCTGTGGTGCCAAGAGCCCTCTAACCGGACAAGTGTAGAGAGCATGTGGCCTTCAGGCCATCAGGTCCTAGTTCCTCATGGTCCATGCTCACTCGTGCTAAGGGTGGCCTCCACCCATCCAGGTGCCTGGGCAGGTGGCCAAGGGGAGTGAGCAATTTTCCCTTATGGGTGACTGTATTTGAAAAGGTTGAGGGGAAGGGGCCCCTTCTAATGTTACAGATACAAATCAATACCTTGAAATCAACCACTTTTTATAATTTCAATGTGTACTATTTACATAATTTCTTTTAAATCTAACCAAATTACCCATGCAAATAGTATAAAAATAATTTATATTTGTTATGGCATACAGCAAAATTCCTTCTCTAGCCACAACACCCATTCCTCCTTCCTCAGAATTATCTGCAATGGCAGATTCTTTGGGGTACACATTTCTGTTTGTAAATATCTGCATTCTCTTGTTTCATTCATCCCAAACCCTATCACATATGAGAAAAATAATGGAGTAAAAATTAAGAATATAAATACATTTTCTAACTTCTTAAAATACTTGAGATTAGAAATATATCATCTAATTATGAAAGGATAATTTCTGATTAAAAATAATATGGAAATTTGGAGTTTAGTAGAAAGCAGGCCACTGTAGTTCAGTGGCTGTTAAACTTAAATCCACATCAGAAACAAGTGATGAATCTGAAAAACTATAAATGGCTGTGGTGCACGATAATACAATGCTGCAAAAATGGGCAGAATTATTTTAAAATGGTAATTTTTAAAATACTTACCAAGAATGTAATGGATTGCAGAACCAGTGAGAACAGCCAGCATATTTTCATTTAGGTGGAAAACCCATCTTTACATAAACTAAAAGAAATCTCAATTTCTGATGGATAAATTAGTGGTAACAAATTGAACACTGATGAGCATGGAATAAGATGTGGGAGGAGAAGATATCAGAAGAAACTGGAAGTGCACTTTTCCAAGAGGAGAAAGACATCCTGAATTGCACAGTCACAGCCGCTTCCTTAAAATATTGACAACATGTTGCACAGACTGGAGGTGGAGATTGTTTGGAGATTCACATTCATTACATTCACAGGGTTTCTCTCCAGTTTGAATGTTGTAATGTTTAATGAGATACTGCCTCTGGCTGAAGGCTCTTCCACATTCCTTACATATATAGGGTTTCCCTCCACTATGAATTTTTTCATGGTCTGTGAGATTTGATTTGCTACTGAAGGCATGCCTACATTCCTTTCTTATATAGGGTTTCTCTCCAGTTGGTCTTCTCTGGTGTGAAATGAGGCTTGATTTCTGAATGAAAGCTTTCCTACATCCATCACACTCATCGGTTTCTCTCCAGTATGTATTCTCAGATGGTTTGCAAAGGTTTCCTTCTGGTTGAAGGCTTTTCCAAGTTCATTGCATATATACAGTTTTTCTCCAGAATGAATGCTCCTATGTTTAATGAGCTATTGCTTTTGGATGAAGGTTTTTCTGCATTCTTTAAATTCAATTTGTTTCTTTCCACTATGAGTGCTTTCATGTTCTGTGAGATATGATTTGTACCTAAAACATTTTCACATGCTTTACATGCACAGTGTTTGTTTGCAGTAGGAAACCCTTTGAATCTGAGATTTGATATTTGAGTTAAAGCTCTCCCACATATATATGATTTCCCTTCAGTAAGAATTTTCTGAAGAATAAAGAGGTTTTCTGTCAGGTTGAATACTTTCCCACATGTATTACATTTCTATGCTTGTTCTCCTGTATGGCTTTTAAAAAGAGGGGTAAAAAGTGAGTGTAAAGAACAGACTACATTCAGGACACTCATATGGTTTCTCTCTAGTTTGAATTTTCTCATATTCCATGAGGTTTTGTTTCAGATGGACACCTTCCCATGTTCATTACAATACTAACTGATGTATGAAATTTTCATGCTCAATGAGATTGAATGCCTGGCTTAAGGATTACCAATATTCCTTACATACACATGGTTTTACTCGTGCATGTTTCATTGATGTGACTCTAGCCACCCAAATTCATGTAATCCCAAATGGTTTCTTCAAAGGATTAATTCTCAGGTATCTCATGAGGTTGAATTTCCAAGAATACTTCACACTCATTCCACTTAAATGGGAGGACTAACATGTGGTGCAGACCGGCAAAATTCATTGTCTTCCTTCATTTTTCCTTACATAGATTCCCTCATGCTTAGGTAAGGATGATGCAAATTCCTTCAAAGTGAAGTTACATTCATAGAAATGTTATTTTGATGAAACAATGCTTGCAGTCATAGAATATATTTTCCCAGCTTTGTTACATTCTCTGCATTCATCTTTAGTCTGTATTGTTGCAGAAGTGGATATAGCTTCACTCACAAGCCTTTTTTATGTGCTTCTTTCTGCTTCTTAATGTCATATGCTTCTTCATAGTTTGTAGGGTGCAGCAAAAGCAGTGCTTAGAGGGAAATCTAAATCACTGAAAGCATTCATTAGAAAAGAGGAATGATCCAAAATCAATCATCTAAGCATTCAATTTGGGAAGTGCAACAATATCTCCTTTATGTTTATTCTATCATTCATGGCTCTTCTTGCTTCAAATGAACGTCACATCCCATGTGGTGACTTCATAACTGGGAAATGGGGAAGTGATACAGCACTTGATTTATGATGGGGACAAAACAACACCCCATAAATCAACTCTGGTTCCTTCAAGTTTCTGAAGGATAAGAAAGGTGCAGCTTTGAAAGATTCATGAGTAAGGTGGCCCCAGAGCAAAGACCAAAATAGCAATCCATGAAATCCTGTAACTTTGTTTTGGCCTATTTTTGTTCAGTTTTTTTTCCTCTTCTATTTATTTGGGTGAGATGCACTATTTAATGGTCTTTAAAGTTTACTGGGGAAATTATAACAGTTTTGATTGCCTTTCCAAATCTGCAGCTATTATTTGTTATTGACATGCCAAATAAAATATTTTAAACATTTTATATCTTCTATTAGTCAGCCTAAGGGGTGCTGATGCAAAATACCAGTAATCTGTTGGTCTTTATAAATGTTATTTATTTGGGGTAGAAGCTTACAGTTACCAGGCCGTAAAGCATATGTTTCTTCCTTTATCGAAGTCTGTTACTCTGTATTGGAGTAAGACAGCTGCTGACATTTGCCAGGCTTTAGGCTTCTTGGGTTACCCTATTCCAAGGGCTGCATTTCTCTCTAGGCTGTGTAGGTTTCCTCAACAAGGTCAACTGTAGACTATGAGTCCCTCCAAGCTTTACCTCTCTGCACAAGGCCAGCTGTGAAATGCCAGGCAAATGGCTTGTGTCTTTTCCCCGGGGCCTTCTGTCCTTGCTCATCAAAATTCCAACGTCAAAAACTAGTCCAACTCTGTCCTTTTCCATGTCTTTGTTTGTTTGAGACATGACCCAACAAAGTGTGCGGCTCAATGCCCTACCGACTGTGGGAAGTCAATGTCCTTATCATAACTTAATCATGCCCAGATTAACAGACCATTTTACAAGCATAATCCCATACCTCTTTTTGGAATTCATAATGATATCAAACTCCCACATATCCATTTACCTGTCTTATGCTATATATTATTTTATGGTGTGTTTTAACACTTTATTGATATCCTAGGCCATGAATATCATTATTACTTTACCCATTAGTAGTCATTTAGATATATGAATTTAATTAACAGATATTGCTCTTCAATCCATCTTTCTGCCTGAAGAATATTCTTTTACATTTCTTTTAAAGTGAGTTGCTGCTGGCAAACTTTATTAGTTTTTACTCATCTGTAAAAGTATTTCTTTCACTTCTTCCTGAAGGATTGAGATGAAATAAATCTCAGGACCTCTCGGGTCTCCACTGCTCTTGAGAACACACTTAGGGTTGAATTTCTCCTTTCTGTTGTAAATGAAATCAGTTCTTCAGAGAATAATTATCGGCTTTCAGTTTTACAGCCTGTTTCCTGACCCCAAACACCCCAGGCAAAACCTGTGCACTCTGGCTCTTGGTATTGGAATAATGGCACACCTCTCTAAGTTACACACCTGATTTTGGAGCTAAGATTTTGTGGAGAAAGCACAGTATATTGACCTCTTCTTGGGACCATTCTTGGGACCAGTGCAATGGTGGTCATCACCGCATTTTGCTCATTGATGGCCACACCCAAAATCAGGCACTGCTTCATGAGTTCCCATTTCTCCTGGACTTAGGACACCCCTCCTGATCCCTGTGCCTGGGATAATGCCCTTGTTTGAGTCTTGTGTGGACCCCCGAAAAGTATGTTCTTACTAAAACATTGCTGTGTGTCTAAGCCTTTTGTATGTAGGATATTTGGTTAGAGTCAGATATGGGATCATTCAATTAGGTCGCTTTTGTTAGATTGCTTTAGTTTAGTTAAGGGCCTCTGATTAGATTTCAGGCACCAGGATGGACCCCAATCATTGTGCTGAAGTCCTACATACATGGAACACACTGAGAAAGAGTGCTGCCATGTTTACCCTGCCATGTGAGAGAGGGCTCCAGGATCTCCTACAGCTGTGGAGAGACACAGAAACCCTGAGACCCTAAGGGAGAGGTCAGAGGCTGGAGTCTTGGAGCAGCTTGAAGCTGAAGACTTCCAGGCCAGAGGAGAAGGGAGAGGTGTGAGCAATTGTGTCTGATGGCCCACTGCTGAGCTCAAGGGAGAAAGAGAGTTTGGAGGAGAAGACAGAGAGAGACAGGTAGGCCCAACATTTTGCCTTGGCAGGAGTCCAGGAGTACCTGACCCTTGTTAAGACAGCATTTTTGAGATATGTTGATTTGGACATTCTCACAGCCTCATACCTGTAAGCTTTAACACTATTAAATTCCAATAAAAGCCCACCTATTTCTGGAATTTTGCATTGCCTGTGCTTGGCAAACTCAAACAGATAGGGACACAGGTTTGGAGAGCTGGCCTGTTCTCAAATGGCAGTGTGATGCTGCTGGCCAGGGAATTCACCTGTAAACTGTGGTTGTCTCCAGACTACATGGGAATGAGTACTGGTAAGATGGAGGAGGAAGTGTTCTTGGCCTGCAAGGCCTGCAAGATAAGGAATCAGGCAGGAGAATCACATGGTTTGGGGACTGGTATCAAGTCACAAATGCCCCAGTATGATGTACGTGCCTCAAGCAGTGGTTGGCCAGGTAAGCAGGGGCAGATAAATGCATGGGACCTGGGGTCTGGTGTTGCAGGTGAGTCAGAGCACAGAGAAGACTTCCTGCTCCTGCTCCTTTTGCTGTTCCCTGCTTCCCTGCTACTTTGGTCTCCAGCATTGACCATTTGAGGAGTTTGTTATTATTGTATGCCTCCTGGGTCTCATGCACAGACTCATTTCCTGCTTCTAGTTGTAAATTCACCTTCTCCAATCTTGGGACAGCTAAAGAATGAAAAATGCCAAGATGAAACCTGTTGCTGTCATGAAGGAAATATCTAAATTCACATTTCATCATTGGATACAACAATAACATCAACAGAATGAGCAACATTAGGTCAGTGACCCTAAAAAATAGTACCAGAATCTGAGAAAGTCCTGTAACCTAGTGCTGAAAAGAATTGAAGTGAGGATGTGTGACAGTGCAATGTTTGCAGAACAACTCAGAGGGTGCACATTCCAGATGTTTCTCAGAGTAAATAAAAATTTAAATTTCACCACATTTTTAAAAGTGTTGAAAATGATGCGACCTCTTCAATTCCAGAAGAAAATGGAAGGGTTGGATGGGAAGAAGTTGAGGAACAACTGAAGAAGCTGGGATGTAAAACATGTTCACTGCAGTTCCCCCAAGCCAGAGAGGGAATGTCCTGTTTGGAAAACAAACTCTCAGAGCCCCAATGAAATGCATCAACATAGGTTCTGGATCCAGAAAGGACAAGGAGAAAGGCCTGCTCAGCACGCACAGCCTCAGTTAGTGATGTGTGTCACTCTAGCAGGTCTTCACTGGGGAGTAAGCATCAGGGAGTCTGTCTTCTCCCGTGGTGCTAACAGCCCTCTAACTGGATACATGTAGAGAGCAGTGTGGCCTTCACATGGTCACATCCATGCTCCTGGTGCTCTGTGCTCTCTCTTGCTGAGGGTGGCCTCCATCCATCCATGCAGCTGGGGAAGGGCCCAAAGGGAGTGAGCACTTTCCTTTATGGGCCACTGTATTTGCAAAGTGTAGGTGAAGTGCCCCCCATTAATTTTGCAGATACAAATGAATATATTCAAATCAAAATCTTTGTATGATTTCATTGTGTTCTATTTTCATAATTTCTTTCAAATTATAATGAAATTAACCATGCAAAGAGTATAAAAATATTTTATGTCTGTTTAATGCAAACAATAAAATTCTTTCTCTAGCCTCAACACCCATTCCTCCTTCCTCAGAATTATCTGCATAGGCAGATTCTTTTGGGTACACATTTCTGATTGTAAGTACATGCATTCTCTAGTTTCATGCATCTCATACCCTCTCATATGAGAAAAATGTTGGAATACAAGTTAAGAATATGAATAAATTTTCTAACTTCTTAAAATACTTGAGATTGGGAGTATATCATCTAATTTTGAAAAGATCATTTCTGATTTAAAATAATAAGGAAAATTGTTGTTAAGTAGAAGCAGGTGACTGTAGTTCAGTGACGGTTATTTTAATCCACATCAGAATGAGGTGAAGAATCTGAAAAAATATAACTGGTTGGGATGCCTTATAAGAAAATTCTACAATAATGGGCAGCATTATTTTTAAATGGTAATTTTTTTCAATGCTTACTCAGAATATAATGGATTGAGGGACCAGTGAAAAAAACCAGGATAATTTGAAATAAGTGGAAAGCCTATCTTTACATAAACAAAGAGAAATCTTGAGTTCTGATGCATAAATTAGTGGTAACAAATTGAACACAGATGAGTGTGAAAGAAGAGGTGGGAGGAGCAGATTTCAGAAGAAACTGCAAGTGCCCTTTTCCAAGAGGAGAAAGACATCCTGAATTGGACAGTCACAGCCGCTTCCTTAAAATATTGGCAACTAGTTGCACAAATGGGAGGTGGAGATACTTTGGAGATCCCCATGCATTACCATCTCAGGGTTTCTCTCTAGTATGAATGTTGTAATGTTGAATGAGACTCTGCCTCTGCCTGAAGGCTATTCCACATTCCTTACATATATAGGGTTTCCCTCCACTATGGATTTTCTCATGGTCCATGAGATTTGTTTTGCTACTGAAGGCTTTCCTACATTCCTTACATATATAGCATTTTTCTCCAGTTTGTATTCGCTGGTTTGTAATGAGGGTGATTTCTGAATTGATGCTTTCCCCCATCCATCATATTTATAGGGTTCCTCTCCAGTATGTATTCTCAGATGATTACTGAGGTTTTCTTTCTGGTTGAAGGCTTTTCCACATTCATTGCATAAAAAGGGATTTTCTCCAAAATAAATGCTGTGATGTTTAATGAACTATTGTTTTTGGCTGAAGGCATTTCTGCATTCTTTACAATCATTTTGTTTCTGTCTACTATGAGATTTTTTCATGTTCTGTGAGATATGATTTATATGTAAAGAGTTTTTCACATGCCTTACATGCATAGGGTTTCTTTGCAGTAGGAAATCTCTTGTATCTGTGATTTGACATTTGAATAAAGCATTCCCACATATATATGATTTCTCTTCAGTAAGAATTTTCTGATGAATAAAGAGGTTTTCTGTCAGGTGAAAAACTTTCCTACATGCTTTACAGTTCCTTGCATGTTCTCCTGTATGGCTTTTAAAATGACTGTAAGAACAGACTACATTCAGGACACTCATATGGTTTCTCACTAGTTTGAGTTTTCTCATATTCCATGAGGTTTTGTTTCAGATGGAAGAAATCCCATGTTCATTTCAATACTAACTCATGTATGAATATTTCAGGCTCAATGAGATTTAATGCCTGGCTGAAGGATTTCCAATATTCCTTACAGATACAGGGTTTTACTTCTGCATGTTTCTTTGATGTGACTCTAGCTTTCCCAAATTCATGAAATCACAAATGGTCTCCCTGAAGGATTAACTCTCAAATATCTCATGAGGTTGAATTTCCAAGAAAACTTCACACTCATTACACTTAAAGGTGAGGAGAACCATGTGGGGCAAACTGGCAAAACTCCTTGTCTTCCTTCTTTTTTCCTTACACAGATTCCCTCATGCTTATGTAAGCATCATGTGAATTCCTTCAGAGTGAAGTTATATTCATAGAAGTGATATTTTGAGGAAACAATGCTTGGTGTCACAGGAAACATTTTACCAACTTTCTTACATTCACTGCCTTCATCTTAAATCTGTACTGTTGTGGAAGTGGATATAGCTTTATTCAGAAGACTTTTCTTATGTGATTTTTCTGCTTCTTAATGTTCTATGCTTCTTCATAGTTTGTGGGGTGCAGCAAAGGCAGTGCTTAGAGGGAAATTATGACATTGAATGCATTCATTAGAAAATAGGAAAGATCCTATATTAATCATCTAAGTGTACATTTCAGAAGTGCAACAATATCTCCTTTTTATTTGTTCTATCATAAATGGCTCTTTTGCTTCAAATGAGCTTCACATCCAGTTTGGTGACTTCCTAACTAGGAAAAGGGGAAGTGATACAGCACTCGATTCATGATGGGGACAAAACAACACCCCATAACTCAACCCTGGAACACAGAGGCTTGTGAAGAATAAGAAACATACAGCTTCCAAATATGCATGAGTAAGGTGGCCCCAGAACAAAGGCCAATATAGCAACCCAGGAAATCCTGAATACTTTGTCTTGGACTGACAATTTTTGTACAATATTTTTTTTCTTCTATGTATTTGGATGAGACACACTATTTAATATTCTTTAAAGTTTACCAGGGAAACTATAACATTCTTGCTTGCCTTTCCAAATCTCTACTTATTATTTCTTATTCACTGGCCAAATAATATATTTTAAACCATTTGTATATCCTGTATTAGTCAGCCAAAAGTGTGCTGATGCAAAATACCAGAAATTTGTTCAACTTTATAAATGGCATTTATTTGGCATAGAAGCTTACAGTTACCAGGCCATAAAGCATAAGTTTCTTCCTTCACCAAAGTCTGTTACCCCGTCTTGGAGCAAGACAGCTGTCGACATTTGCCAGCGTTCAGGCTTTTTGGTTTCCTCTCTCCCCAGGGTTGCATTTATCTCTGGGCTCAGCTCCACTGTTTCCTCCAGAAGGTCAGCTGTAGACTATGAGGCACTCTAAGCTTTGCCTGTCTCCACAAGGTCATCTGTGAACTGTCAGGTGAAAGCCTTGTCTCTTTTCCCTAGGACCTTCTGTCCTTGCTCATCAGAATTCCAACATTAAAATCTACACCAGCTCTGTCCTTTGCCATGTCTTTTTATATTTGAGACCCAACCCACCAAGGGGCAGGACTCAACGCCCTACAGACTCTGGCCCATCCAAAGCCCTTTTCATAACTTAATCATGCCGAGATTAACAGAGCATTACCCACTATCTATTTTTGGAATTCATAAAGATATCAAACTGCTACATATCAATTTACCCATCTTATGCTATATATTATTTTATGGTGTATTTTGACACTTTATTGATGTCCTAGGCCACGGATATCATTATTAATTTATCCATTCAATAGTCATTAAATATATGAATTTAATTAACAGATATTGTTCTTCAATCCATCCTGAAACTTGAACCTTCTGAGATTATTTTCTTTCGGCCTGAAGAATTTTCATTTACATTTCTTTTAAAGTGAGTTGCCCTAGGAAACTTTATTAGATTTTACTCATGTTTAAAAGTGTTTATTACATTTCTTCCTGAAGGATTGAGATTAATTAAATCTCAGGCCATCGTTGATCTCCACTGCTTTTGAAAGCACCCTTAGGGATGAATTTATCCATTCTTTTGTAAATGTAATCAGTTCTTTGGAGAAGAAATTAGGGGCTTTCAGTTTTACAGCCTTCTTCCTGGCCCCCACACCCAGGCAAAATCTGTGCGCTCTGGCTCTGTGGAAGGGAATAATGGCACACTTCTCTGAGTTACACGCCTGATTTTGGAGTCCAGATTTGGTGGAGAAAGCTCAGTATATTGAGGTCTTCTGGGATAATTTTATGGCCAATGCAATTGTGGTCAGCACCACATTTTGCTCAATGATGGCCACAACCAAAGTACAGCCGGTGCTTCATGACTTCCCATTTCTCCCAGTGTTAGGAGAACTCTCCTGATCCCTGTATCCTGGGTTACTGCCCTCGTTTGAGTCTTTTGTGGACCCTGGAAAAGTGTGTTCTTACTAACCCATTGGTGTGTGTGTAAGTCTTTTTTATGTATGACATTTTGGTTAGATTCAGATAAGGGACCTTTCATTTATGTCATTTTTTGTTAGATTACTTTAGTTTAGTTATGGGCCTCTGATTAGATTTCAGGCACAAGAATGGAAACCAATCATTGTGCTGAAGTCCTACATACGTGGAAGACACAGAGATAGAGTGCCGTCAAGTTTACGCTGCCATGTGGGAGAGGGTTACAGGATCTCCTACAGCTGTGGAGGCACACAGAAACCCTGAGAGGTGAGGGAGACACCAGAGACTACAGTCTTGGAGCAGCTTGAAGAGGAAGACATCAAAGCCAGAGGAGAAGGGAGAGGTGTGAGCAATTGTGTCTGATGGCACATGGCTGAGCTAAAGAAGAAAGTGGGTTTGGAGGAGAAGGCAGAGAGAGACAGGCAGGCCCAACATTTTGCATTGGCAGGGGTCTAGCAGCAGCTGACACTTGTTTAGACAGTATTATTAATGATGACTTGATTTTGACATTTTCACACTCTCAGAACTGTAAGCTTTAACCCTAATAAATTCCAATAAAAGCAAACCTATTTCTGGTATTTTGCATTGGCAACACTTGGCAAACTCAAACAGCTAGGGTCACAGGGTTGTAGAGCTGCCCTGTTCCCAAATGGCAGTGTGATGTTGCTGCTGAGGGAATTCACCTGTAAACTGTGGGTGTCTCCAGACTAGGTGGAAGTGAGTACTGGTAAGATGGAGTGGGAATTGATCTTGGCCAGCAAGGCCTGCAAGACAGGGAGACAGGCAGGAGAGTAGCATGGTTTGTGTACTAGTATAAAGTTTCAGATGCCCCAGTATGATGTACTTGCACCAGGCAGGTGTTGACCAGATGGGCATGGTCAGATAAAAGCATGGAACCTGGGGTCTAGTGCATTAGAGGTGTCAGGGCACAGAGAGGAGACTACCTGTTCCTGCTCCTTTTGCCCTTCCCTCCTTCCCTTGTCCTCCAGCATTGATCCTCTGAGGAGGCTCCTCTTTCTCTACTCCTCCTCAGTCTTAGGCAGAGAATAAGGTCTCTGGCTTCCAGTTCTACATTCAACTTCTGCAATCTTGGGGCAGCTAAAAAAGAGCAATGCCAAATTGAAACTTGTTGGTGTCAGGAAGGAAATGTCACAGTTCACATTACAGCATTGGCTACAGCAATAACATCCCCAGAATGAGCACCTTAGGCCAGTGACCATAATAAATAGTATGGGAATCCCAGAAAATCATTGGACCTACGCCTGACAAGAATAGAAGTTAGGGTGTGAAATAGTGCGGTTTGCAGAAAACCTCAGAGGGTGCAGAAGCCAGATATTTCTCAGACTAATTAAATATTAAATTTTCATCACATTTTTAACAGTGTTGAAAATGATGGACATTTTTCAATCCCAGAAGAGAACGGAGGGTTGGATGGGAAGAAGCTGATGGACAACTGAATAAGCTGGAATGTAACACATGTTCACTGATGTTCCCCCATGCCAGAGAGGTAATGTCCTGTTCAGGAGGCAAACTCTCAGTGCCCCAATGAAAACCAGAATCATAGGTTCTGGATCTACAAAGGAGGACAGGGAGAAAGGCCTGCCCAGCACTCACAGCCACAGTGAGTGATGTGAGTTGCTCTAGCTAGTCTTCACTGGGGAGTAAGCAGCAGGAAGTCCATCTTCATCTCTGGTGCTAACAGCCCTATAACTGGACACGTGCAGAGAGCAGTGTGGCCTTCAGATGGTCATGTCCATGCTCCTTGTGCTCAGTGCTCACTCTTGATGAGGGAGGCCTCCACCTGTCCAGGCAGCTGGGGTGGGCGAGGGGAGTGAGCGCTATTCCTTTATGTGTGAGTGTATTTTCAAAGGGTGAGGGGAAATGCCCCTCAGTAATGTTGCATATAAAAATCAATATCTTGAAATCAACCACTTTGCATGATTTCATTGTGTACTATTTTCATAATTTCTTTTAAATTATAACCAAATTATCTGTGCAAAGATTATAAAAATAAATTATGTATGTTATGTCAAACAGCAAAATTCCTTCTCTAGCCTCAACCCAAATTCCTCTTTCCTCAGAATTCTCTGCCTTGGCAGATTCTTTTAGGTACACATTTCTCTTTGTAAATACATGCATTCTCTAGTTTCATCCATCCCACACCCGATCAAATATGAGAAAAATATTGGAGTGCAACTTAAGAATATAAATAAATTTTCTGACTTCTTTAAATAATCAATATTAGAAATATACAGCCTAATTATGAAAGTATCATTTCTGATTTAAAATTATAAGGAAAATTGGAGTTAAGTAGAAAACAGGCCACTGTAGTTCTGGGGCTATTTAATGTGGATCCACATCAGAATCAGGTGAAGAATCTGAAAAAATATAAATGATTAGGGTGCCTTGTAAGAAAATGTTACAATAATGGGCAATATTTTTGTAAAATGGTAATTTTTTAAATGCTTACCCAGAATGTAATTGACTGAAGAACCAGTGAAAACAACCAGGATAATTTGAAATAAGTGGAAAACCCATCTTTACATAAACTAAGAGAAATCTTGAGTGTTGATACATAAATTAGTGGTATCAAATTGAACAGATGAGTGTGGAAGAAGATGTGGGAGGAACAGCTCACAGAAAAATCTGTAAGTGCACTTTTCCAAGAGCAGAAAGACATCCTGAATTTCACAGCACAGTGCTTCCTTCAGAGATTGACAACAAGTTGCACAGACTGTAGGTGGAGATTCTTTGGAGATTCACATTCATTACATTCACAGGTTTTCATTCCAGTATGAATGCTGTAATGTTTAATGAGATACTGTCTCTGG
>JAQZBX010071849.1:0-15168 GCA_029593785.1 Cabassous unicinctus | reverse complement strand
TTTTAAAAATAAAAAAATAAAAATTATTAAAAAAAAAAAAAGTCCCTTACATTCACAGCCGATGGGTTGTAGGGCCAGGACACATTTCTACCACCCACATCTCACCTATATCCAACTTTATCTGGTATCAAAAGTTACCCTGAGTCTAGAAGTGAACAAACCATAAAGTGAAAATCATGGTCTTTCCACATCCACAATTCAGAGTTAGTTGCAATTTAAATAAATGTCCCCATAGTCTGCTTATGACCTCTGAATCTCTGTGCTGGTGGTACATTGTTAAATCTTTGGTACTGGGTTGGAAGAGAAGATTTCCTTGGAGCTTCAGAGGCTGAATGCTTTCCTTAAGCATTGTAAATATTTTTCGGTATTATTATAAATATCCAACGCAGATAAAAGTGAAACATTTAACTCATGTTTCTCTAGAAAAGAAACTGGAAACACAGCTGGCCTCAATGGCATTTCTATGTCAGAGAAAAGACTTTCTTCCATAAAAGATTTTTCTGGAACCAAATTGAGATACTTCACCTATTCTTCACTACAGCTCTGCTGTGCCATGGACCCTAATGTTTTGTTTAACCCCGTGCTTCTGGGAAGATCCATGTGAGTTTGGACCATAGCAAGAATCTCTTCTCTCCCATATACCCTACTCCTCTTAACCTGCTGGGACACAAAGCATTGATAAAGCAAAATAAAGTATAATTTGTATATTTTATCTATACTTCATATGATTCAACTTCTAAATAAATTAAAGTTTCAGGTATGAAAAATATACCTTATTGGAAGTCATTTATTTGCACATAGAGATGTTTTTCAGTCCATCTGAAATATTTTCTTTACATTACCTCCAGAAGACTGATATGATGGACACCTTAAGCAGTTTGCCTTGTGGAAAATGATCATTCTCCCGGAGAGTATTTCCAGAATGAAGGATTGTGGTGCTCTAGGATTCCTAAGCATTCCCTGGACAGAAAACAACACTACAAAGCTTTTTGTTATTCACAGAAGGGGAGAGCAAACTACAATCATTTTGAAGCTAACCTCCAGGATGTTTCTATTCTTGGGAGTCCCCTTATTTGAAGAGTATAAGGTTACCGGTAATGTTTCAGGGACAGGGTCTAATATAAATCTACACTTCTTAACTATTGTCTTAGGCTTTGAAGACCCATGGTGACCATTGTCCATGACCCACAACCACATACCTTCTCGTGTTTGTTGGTAATAGCGCAGAGCATCAGGAGGAAAGAACCTGGACTCAGTGATGAATTATTTAACAAATGACCCTTGCTAGCACTTTTTTCCCCTGTCCCTCTGTATGTCTTTCTGTGTCCTCTTCTTTGACTCTTCTAAATTCCACCTTCTCTGGTTTCTGCTCAGATCACTCTACTCTGACTACATTGAATCCCTGGCCTTTCCTCCCTTCACAATTATTCATTACATATCTAGTTATCTGTTTGATATTTGTCTCACCATGAACTATACTAAAATTGATATTGGGAAAATGACAGGAACATTAGATGTCAGTTGGCATCATTCTATGTTACCCCTCAAATTATTTTGTGTGTGTGTGTGGTGCAATTTACATGGATGGATGGGATTAGGTGTTTTCTGTGACTTGCAGTTTTGATGCTAGTGGAAGTGGCAAGCTAGTGACATTCTGTCTTACTTCTAGCCTAAGTGTATTGGATGCAATTTTCTCCATCATTGGTCAAGCTTTGTAAGATAAAGAGAACAGGACATATGGCCACAGGTACCTCACAAGAAAATGAGTGTGTAAAGTAAAATAAGAAAACTAAAACCTGTCTAAATGATAAGTTCATAGTATAAGAATAACATAATTTATATAATTTAAGATTAATTTGTTTAATTCATAACATATTTAATTAGGACAAAAAATATATAAACTCATAGTAAACAGATCTAGATTTTCATTTGGGAAAAAAGAGTAGTATGGTACTAGAGATAGATTTTGGGGGCCAGATATAATTTAAACTGGTTAAAATTTCAACCAGTAAAACTTAAGGACTTTAAAGAAGAGAAAATGGCACATTCCAGTACTGGGATATCTTGAAAATCAGAGGTAGAATAGTCCAGGAATTTTAGGAAACCATGGCTGAATTGAATGATAAAACTCCAAGGTGGTGTGTTCTGAGCCAAGGCATCCAAGTTGTTCAAGTGCTGCTTTCCTATCTTCATATCCTTAATCATTGCTTTGCTTATTTAAAGCAAGTCTAAATTGTTTTGCATGATATGGCTTTCATTACTGTCCACAAATTTATCTCTTAAAATTTTTCAGTTATTATGCATGTAATTTTAATGGAGGTCATATCTATATTTAACTGAAATGATGTATTCTTCTTCCCTTAATATGATCTTTTCCTCACTTTTCTTAATTCAGTGTGCCTTTTTCCACAGCCAAGGACATATTGCTTAATTTTTCCACCATGAGCAATGTAAAAATATATTTAAATGAAGTTATAATTAATTCATTTTATCTTTTATATTTTTCATTGCTAATTAGAACTGCTTACAGAGATTTTAGGTATAATAACAAAACTGGTATGATCCTTTTGAGATAAGCTTTTCAGCTGGACTGAAATAATTTGCATTTTCTATAGATTAGTAGCTTTAGTAGAGTAAATTAACAATGTGGATTGCTAAATTTGAAATAGTCTCATCAAGAAAGTCCATTTTAAGCTTACTGAATACGTAATTCCAAGTAATCTACTTATAAATGTCATTTTCACACTTTTATAACATAATTCCATATCTTTCTTATTTGTCATCTTCATCTGTCCATTCAATTATTTCTCAATTATTTCACTTGGAATCTCTTTGATTTGGAACAATTAATCTGTTATTATCTTACCTAAAGTAATCATGTGTAATCCTTGCATAATTATTGATCTTATCTAAAGGATTTTTTTATCCCTCCAATTCGACTATAGAGTTTGAGAACAGTTTTCTACTCTACTTCTGCAGATCTGAGTAGGTTGTTAGTACATATATGTTTCAGGAATTGGTTATGTTATTGATTCATTGATGGACTGGTGATTTGTCAGAAAAAGATGTGGTAATTAGAGAGGACAGTATAAAGATTTTAACTTCCTTAATTGTAGCAATAACATAACCATCAACAGGAAAAAGTTTTGGTAAATTTATGCATAGAAATGAACAAAAGGGGTTTTATGAACTCAAAAGTCAATGATATACAAAATTAACCAAAAAAAAGTGCATAATTCACTACAGACAAAATTTTAGAAATTAAAACATAAAAATACTGTATTATCACCAGTACACAAAGAATTGAATAGTTTAATTTTAATTCCACTAAACAAAGAAGGAATTTTATATTGAAAGTTTGAATTTTATTAGAAATCTCTACCATAGTCTTATAATTTTATAAACAATTAAAAATAATGAGGTAATATGCAAATAACTTGTTTAAACACAATGAAATATCATAATGCTATGTGAGAAACAGTATGTGATTAAGAAAATATGAATTTTGAAAGAACACATTTATTTTTCAACTTGTGATTTACTGTAAACTGATGATTTATTACAGAAATTTATTAATTTTATAATTGAAATATTTTCGGTAAATACTGATAAAACAAAATTGGAAGGCTAATTGTCAATAGTTACCAATAATTCTGAAGATATCCATATATTTTGTATCAGTAATCCCATGGAAATTTATTTTGATGAAATTTTAAAACATAAGGTAAAGGGTAAAAATCAGAAGTGATTTAATAAAAAATATTTGATTGACAATTTGAAAACAACTTAAATGAGTAACGATAAATTTTAAAATCATAATATGAAAAGTTTCCATGATAATTTAAAAGTGCTGAAATGGATAATTATGTTATGAATTTCCTTTAATTATACGTAAAACTGGTCTTGCTGTTAACAACAAAATGAAAATCAAAATGTATAATAAAAGTATTGGATGATTGCATTTACATATATATGTATCTATAGTATAAGAAATAGAAAAAAACAATGGAAATATCTGCCTGGGGAAATTTAAAAAACACAATTTTTAAATTACGTTTAAAAAATATTGGAAGAAATCATGTATCTGTGGTACATGTAAGAGAATCATATTTGAATAAAGGCATTATTCAGGTTATATGGATGTAAGAAGTGGTACACTTTGTAGGAGTAATAAGAAGTGAAACTCAATATCATGCACCTAGCATGAAATTTGGAAGCTTTTGAATGCAAAGCAATTTTTCTCTAAAATGCCAGTTCCAATGATTTATTCAAACATTTCTCCATCATTTCATAATCACTGTCCTGAATGACAATAAAGGTAAAATTATGGCCACAATGAGGCAAAAGTTGGAGTAATAATTTCTTCTTAAAGCATAACCAATGCAAAACATTGGAGACTTCAGAAATAATTGATGCAAACTGGTTTCAATTTCAAGAAATATTTTTCTCTTAAGAAGGAAATTGCAAATTTAATATTTTGAATATATACATATAGATATATTAGTTTTCACTTGAGATGCAATATCCATGCATATGTATATAATATTTATGTGCATACAATTAATAAGTGCCAATAAGAATCTACAAATTTTATACGAAGTAAAGTTTCAAGGCTTTAAAGTGACTCGATTAAGTTGATACAGCAAAGTCAGAAGTTATTAGTCCTTTCCAGAGTGCACAATAAATGGCATGCTTGTTTTGTTTTATTTTGTTTTAAAAAAAAAAATCTAGTTTCCACACAGGAAGATTCCATAAATAAAGAATGGTCATTAAAATTTAAAAAAAAAAGTTTCCATGCGATTGTAATGCATAGAAAACTGGGAACTACTGAAATACAGTGTTCATAGAATTAGACCTATGAGAGATATCAAAAGCACAATTCTTCTGCCCTTGACAAATCGCACCTATCTCAATTTTCATTGCAGAAAAACTATTTCTCAGCTGCAACCTTTCTATATTTATTGTAACCATGGATATGAATAGCAGTGTGAAAGAATTCATTCTGTTTGGGTTAACACAGGATATTCTAGAGGAAGTAGTGTTTGTGGTCTTGTTTCTCTACGTGGCAACTCTGTTGGCAAATTTACTTATTGTGTTGACCATCAAATACAGTTGGATGCTTGGGATCCCCATGTACTTCTTCCTTTTCTGCTTATCCTTTGCTGATGCCTGTTTCTCCACAACCACGGCACCCAGGTTGATTATAGATGCGCTGACAGAAAAGAAACTTATTTCCTATAATATATGCATGGTCCAGATCTTTGCAATCCACTTCTTCGGGTGCATGGAGATTTTGGTTGTCATCCTCATGTCCTTTGATCACTATGTGGCCATTTGTAAGCCACTGCAGTACATAACCATCATGAGCAGACATGTGTGGATGACATTTGTGAATCTAGCCTGGGTAGTATCGTTCATCCATTCTTCAGCACAGATTATCTTGACTTTGAAATTACCCTTCTGTGGTCCTAATGTTATTGATCACTATCTCTGTGATGTGCAATCATTGTTGAAACTTGCCGGCATGGACACCTATGTCATAAATCTATTCATAGCTTTTAACAGTGGTGTCATATGCACGGTGAATTTCGTAATCCTGATCATCTCCTATATTTTAATCTTACATTCTCTGAGTAACCAGAGTGCACAAGGAAGAAAGAAAGCCCTCTCCACCTGCACCTCCCATATTATCATGGTCATCTTAACCTTTTCTCCTTGTATATTCATATACACTCATCCTCCAACGATATTTCCAGTGGATAAGATCTTGTCTGTGTTTTACGCTATTGGAACACCCTTGCTCAACCCTCTGATTTACACTCTGAGAAATGCAGAATTTAAAAATGTCATAAGAAAGTTATGGTACAACAAAATGTGAGTTGAAGCAGCAGAATAGAAGACTCCTCTTGCAATTTCTGTAAATGTTTTAATAAAATTGATTGATAGAGAAGAGTAAATGTGTTCATTTTGACAAATAATATAATCCTTTCTCAGCAGTAATGTTAAGGAAGTAGGCAAAATGAGCACAAAGCACAGAAACCCAGTTAATTTTGAGACAAAGTCATTTGATTACAGTGCATAAAGTACAGGAAGATTTGTGAGAGTCCAAAACAACTCTACACTCCTATTCTTTGAATTGCAGCCTCTCAGCAAGATCCTGTCGCATCTAGAGCTTTACCTCTCTCTTTGTACATCATGCTGGTTTGTGATTTTCTTCTCCATGTTTCTGATCCAAGTCTAATAATTTCTTCTTGATTCATGACTGGTCTATTTTATTAACAATAGTGTTCTGGCACTACTGAATCTGAATCATATCTTCTAGCTAAAAGCCACCTCAAAGTCACTTCAGGAAACCTGTGAGCTCAACAAGCCATAAATATCAGAAAATTAAGCCCCTATTTGAAATTTGGTACTTTTTTGTGAAACATGGAATGTGGCCCTTCATCTGCCACTTGAAATAAAATAGGGATAAAACCCAATTTCTAAGTCCCCTCTCAGCCTGAAGTAGTCAGAATGTTCATCATTCCAAATCCCTCAAGTCTGAGAAATGAACAAACATAAGGAGGTGTGTGTAACCCAGGACCAAAGTAGATTTATTGTTATTGTAGTTATTATCTCATAACATTGATATAAAGATAGTGGTTGGCACAATCTTAATGCAGGGACATGGTTCACTGATTATTTTGTAAGACACTCAGGCCAGCCTGCCTTACAAGTATACTTTTGTGTGAGGAGGGATGTTTTGTGCCATCACTACTTGAGGCCATAACAAATATTGGAGATATAATTCCTGTATAGAAAGTTATTGTCCAATGACTGGGATAAACATTTTCTGTTGTAGATTTATATTTTTTATATCAGCTCATTAAATCTACATTCTCCTCTAGGAATTGTTTACTAATAAGTTTGAGCAATAAGAGCCAGACCATGAGGGATTGGACAATAAAATTCCATCTCGAAAAACCAAAATGCTAATGATTGTTTTCCTATGAATCTAAGGACTGAATCTAAACTATGGTGGATAAATCCATCCAATGCCACTTTGGAAGCTTTTCTTGAGCATAACTCTTTGGGAATCACACCACTGATGGACCTTCAAACTCTAACAATAAAATTTTGGAAGAGTTACATAAAGCCCATATTCTTTACTGGAAAACCTTCCAAACTACAAGTCCTGTTGATGATGTGGCAATATTTTCCCGTTTTGTAACTTAAAATATCAACAAGCATCTTGGATTGCCACATGTTAGACATTGCTACCCATTGATATACTTTAGCATTGCTGTATAGAGAAAACGGAATTTTGTAGATTAGAGGAAAGAGAAATGTGGAAATGAGAAATGGTAATTGAGATGAGATAATAGAGGGTAAAAACCATTTTCACTTGTATTTTATTTTATTTTTTTAAAAAAAGATTTATTTATTTATTTATTTATTTATCCCCCCCTTGCTGCTTGTATTCGCTGTGTCCATTTGCTGTGTGTTTTTTTCTGTGTCTGCTTATCTCCCCCTTGCTGCGAGGTCTTGCTGCATCAGCCCACTGCGCCACGTGGGCCGGCCTGCCCTCACAAGAAGGCCACGGGAAGCGAAGCCGGGGCCTTCCATATGGTAAATGGGAGCTCTATTGATTGAGCCACACCCGCTTCCCTTCACTTGTATTTTAAGAAATTCCTCTTGGCATAAACATTTGTGGAAAGTCCTTGATGATCTGAAAGGTTTTAATCCCCCAATAATTAATATTAGCTGAGAGTCCTCTGGACACTCATGTGTTAATGGCACCAAAATTCACAGAAGGAATTTCATTCCTTTTATTATGTTAAAATTATCCAGTTCAAAACAGGGATTCTATGGCTTTTAATACTACCCCCAAGCTAATAACACTCAATTTAGGTATCCACCCAGACCTTTCATTTGATAGGGGGACTGATTCTTGATATCTTCTTCTAAATATCTAATAGAAAACTTCACAATTTAAGACTGATATTTTTTCCAATCATGCTCTATAAGCAGCCATTCCTAGTCAAATCCATTCTTCCATTTGCTCTGAATGAAAATATTGGAGAACAAAATTTGGTTTTATCAAATTCACATCTTACATAGAAAAAAGTGTTGGTCTTCGAGCTACATCCAGAACATGACATATTTTCAAATTAATTCATCTACCATTCTGGTCTAAGCTGCTATCTTCTTCTGCTTTGAACACAATAAACTCTCATAATTCTTGCTGCTTCTATTCTTTTCTTGCTCAATCTATTTGCAACACAGCAATCACAGTCTCCTTATAAAACTTGATTAAAATCAAACCACTCCTCAGCAAAAACCCCTGCAGTGGTTCTGTTTCCGAAAGAGTAAAAGCCAAAATCTTTACACTGATTTGACATTTTGTTGCTTCTTTGGCTTCTTTGCTACTTACACCCTGGTTCTCTTGTCTCCAGCCACACTGAAATTTTTGCTCTACCTTAGCAATTCCGGGTAGGCTTACACCTTAAGATTCTTGCCTCAGCTGTTTATTCTGCTTAAACCACACTTCTAGTAATGTTTTTGGCTGTTTCATCTTTTTAAGATACTGCTCTAAGTCTCCCCTTAGTGAGGTCTCCCAAATCTCCATATTTATTAAGCATCCTCATAGCTTTCCCAATCTCTTTATCTTTCTTTTCTCTTTCTTATTTTAATACAATTTATCATCTGTTAAAAGATGTTTATTTTAGTTACATAAGTATTTCTTTTTCTCTATGTCCCCCGCTAGAACATAAAATCCAAGAAAGGAAGTGTCTTTGTCTATTTTATACAGGAATACATCCTAAGTCAGTTGTAGAGTCCTTGGAACAGTGTAGAAAGTCTAAGTATTTGTGGTGGTTGTCATGATTGAGTGCTTAGAATTTGAAGAAAATAAATCACAGATTTTACACTGGGATATGTTGGTTTCTATAAAAATGCTTAATTAATGTTTTCATTTGGAAGATAAATAAAAATACATATGAGCACATTCTGGGACTTCTGATGACCAACTTACATACAGATATGGCCACATAATTTCATTGCCAGAGAATGTTTGCAACAATGGTGACGCCAACCACTGCTACTCTGTTTTGGCAGTATAAAGAAGTATTCAGAAATGACCTTGGTGAATGAGGAAAGCATTTTTATCAAGTGGATGTCAAATGATTGGCAGGTACACAATAATGGTTTTGCAGTAATTTCAATTGAGAAAATTGGTACTAATATTGATGTGCCAAACTCAAAATTACTTTTGCTACAACTCTGTTTACTATTCATGTGTCACTTATACTATAATATAAGCACGATAATAGTCATTTTAAATTACATATTAATTTAAATTTTAATGATGTTGTTGCAGTTATGCTTGAAAATTTATTTTGGCTTTTCATTTATATGTGTTACAATTATAAGGCACTTATAACTCATTTTACGTTTACACACCTATGTTAGTAACATATTGGAAATCATTCCCATTAAAACTGTGGTCATAAGATACTTTTTTCCTTTAAAAGAGTTCTGCTTAATATTTAAAGTTAAGAAAATTATTCTATACTTTAGACAAGAAAAGTAAGTATAGTAGAAAAACCATTTTCTTAAATGAACTGTGCATGGACATAGAAAAATGGAAGTGAAGCACATGACTGAAAACTTTGAGGAACACTCTGAGAGTGGATGAACATTCTAGTCCTGATAATTATGATTATCTAAATCCCAATAGTCACTGAAATGTTTTGAGACTGTTAATGTTTCTTTCCTCAGGAAAAAAAACAATAAACAAAAAACTTCCGTGGTAATTTATATTTTATGAATACTGTATTTTTTTTGGTAGATATTCACATACTGATTAATGAATCAGAGCATAAAGAGACTCTAAATTTACGAAATTATTCTTGCCCCTGGTATTCCCACCTGTGGCATCAAATTCCATTGAGTGTGGGTGGTATGTATGTTTTCTTACTAACAAATAAAATATGGTAAATGTAAGGATTGTCACTTCTAAGGCTATGTGCATAAGATTACAATTTCTGTCTTGAACTCAGACTCTTTCTTAATGCTTTTGATGAAACAAGCTGTCAGGCATGGAGATGCCCATTAAATAAGGACCTGAGGACAGCCTCAGGCCAACACCCAGCAAGAACTGAGCCCGTCAATCCAAGAACTTGCAATGAATTGAATTCTGCTAGCAACCATGTGAGTTTGAGAGCAGATCCTTCTCCAAGTGAACCTTGAGATGTGATCACAGCTCTGGCTGACACCTTGATTGCAGCCTTGTGACACACCACAGAAGCATGCAGTGCTTCATGGAATTACTTGTGCCCACAATCTTGATCCACAGAAAATGTGATAAAATATGAGAAATGTCTCAAGATGCTGATTTTTTGGCAATTTGTTATTCCAATAATAATAATATTGTACATATTTAGACCTGTTCTCTAATTGCATTTACCCAAGCAATTACTAAACTCATGCTCAGGTTTATGTTCCAGGTCTTTTTTTATTTGGTAAAAATGTACTAGGCCATGCAAAGAAGTCCATCCCTGGGCATTAATAGATTCCAATGTGTCCAGTAAATCTGAAAGTCACACTCTAATCTGTAGATCTTTTATTGTGGAAGAGGCAACATCTGATCTTTATTGCTTATATATCTATTTTGATTTGCTTCAAACTCCAATGATGTACATTATTATGGTCAATACAAACTATATCAATAGTTAGAAAATACACTAAATATTCAGGAAGCAATTTCATCTTTCTATGTGTTGTATAATAATGTGAATACAATTACTTTCCCAGGTATACAGTATATTTACATGGAGAACAGAGTGGTATAATGGTTTTTTGTTATTGTTGTTATGCTTTTACTTGGAGTAATACTAGGTGTGTATAAAAAAGATTCCCAATGCAAGAATTGCATAACATGTAGGAAGTTTATTCATTTTGATGTGCCAGGCTCAATTACATGATCCAGTTTGACAGGGCAGAGCATCTTCTCTTCTTTCTTCATGGATTCAAATTACTTTCTATCTTTTTCTTTTCCCTCTACAATGCTTTCATATTCAATATGTGATCCATGTTTTCGTATCATTAGCATCTCCAGGGAGCTTGTTAGAAATGCTGAATTATGGTTTCCACCCCACAATGAATCATAATTTAATTTAACATCATGTTACCCATATTACACCACCGTTTGTAAAGTCTTTCCAAAGGGCTATGTTAACTACAGTTGTGAAACCACCAGACTGGTTTCAGGTGGCAAGAAGAAGAAATAAACATGTAGAAGTACACATGCAATATTTCAGATTTCAGCTTGGAGCTTATACATATCCTTTCTGCCTACAACCACTCAATAAGAACTTAGTCACTGAGCTTCACTTATTAGCAAAAGGGCTGGGGTATTTTCAGAAAAAATTCTCTGTGCATGTGCTTGGTGCCAGGTAGATTTGTCAGAGACTGCTAGAAATCCACTAGCAAGGGAATTTGGTGATTTTTTTAAAATTAAGGACATGAATTCAAATTGACCATCAAAATTCAAAACACTTGAGTTTGAAGCTCATCAAAATAGATATAGGAGGAAGTTTCAGAAATTGTCTACCAAATTTACATCTTATTTTTGCTACACCCAGGAGCTCTGCTTGGGAGGCATGAACCCAGGTAACTCTGTTACTGCAGAAGAGGGTAAGGATTTTAGTGGACATCTAGCAAACTCTGATACAGGCATCGAGAACCAGGAATATCTACAGAAGCACCTTTTATTCAAAATTCATTTCAATTTGACAGATATTTATTGACTCCCCATTATGCACCAAGTAATTTTCTATCCTTGTCTTCTGAGCTCACATTCTGGTGGATTATGCTATTTCAAAAAATCCAGTAACAAATCAAGAACTTTGTGAGTTCCAAGGATTTGAAGAGTTTGAATGAAATTTTCTCAAAATAGGGACTGCTCTTTTATTTATAAGATTGTTTAAATTTATACTTTTATTCCCCTACTGCTCCGTGAAGCCCCCTTTTAATTTTAATTTTGATCCCTGTACGTTTTCTATCATTGTACTTCTGGATCTTGGGACAGTAATAAGCAGAATCACCTATATTGTTAAACACTTGTGCGACTATTGCATTTATCTGTTTGCTTTCCTGGTCCTCCAATCTGGATGTTGCTTCCACTTAAGGGAGTCATTTTCTCTCACAGTTCTCATGCCAAAGGGATTGGAAAAGAGGTTTTAGTTATCATTGTTTATCATTACTACGTAATCTCAGTCAGATTAAATCACTTTCAGCCCTTCTTTCTTAGTCACCTCTGGTTTACCAGGTCATTCCACTTCATTCCTTGAAGGATTTGGATCCTGATTGTAACTCCAGCATCTTTTTGCCATAATTCTTGATGATTTTAACATCCACAAAGATGATCTTTTCCATATGCTGGTTTACTAATTGACTGATTGCCCAATAGTTTTTCAGTAACCATTATTCATTTTAGATTCTCAATCCCATAGTCATACTATAAATCTTGTCATTTCCCTCCTATTATCACAATTTCATACCCACTGATTTCCTACCCCACCTCTATTATTTCCTGTTTACATGTACCATAGCCCAACTCTAACAATTCCTTGAACCCCACTGTGATTTATAAACCATTGATCCTACCAAATTTTTACATGACTCTCAGCATGCTCCTGCCTAAGAAACTTTGCACAAGTTGCTCCCTATGGCTATATTATTCTTCTTTCAGATATGTGTCTGGCTTAAAACCTCACTTAACCTGGTTTATTACTGAATTGTGCCTTCTCATTATGACTTTTCTGGCTACTTTTTACAATTGTAACTCCCACTCATTAACATTTTGTATCCCCTATTACTCCATCTCTGCTAAAGGATCAACAATAAGGTAAAATAAATTGCATCACTGCAAAGTCAAGTAATTTTTCCAAGTGCATTCCAAGTGATCCAAAATTTGGTCGGTCTGTTCTGGTTCATATGTATAGTTAGGGCTAAAGCAGGTGCTGACACAAGATGGCCTCTGAGAAATTTCTCATTTTTGTTTGATGCTGGCCACAATTACTAGGATGCTATTTAATCTCAAGCACTTATATCCTCAACTTCTTTTGGCACTGAGAGGCACACAAGGGTTACAGCATTAGGTTGAAAAATATTAATGACACCCTGGTAGGAAAATAATTTTCCAGACTTGCTTTTTCCCTCACTATGAAAAAAGAGAAAATGTAATTCTTTGCCTGTGAATAGAAGTCATTGTAAAAACTGTAAAAAGTGATTGACTGCAAAGGGGCCAGAAGATTCTTTTTTTGGTGTGATGGAAATATCTTACCTCTTGATTTTGGTGGTGATTACATGGTTTTATACATTTGTCAAAACTCAACTAAATGTATGCTTGAAAATTGTACATTTTGTTGTTTAAATTATACCTAAAGAAATTGATTTACAAATAAATATATGTAATTTTTTCTTTGTATCCCCTCTCCTTTCTTTACTTAATAACCAATTGCAAAATGTTTTATAAATAACAGAAATTTTAATGAACAGTTTTTATTAAAATTATTTACATTGTCGTTTATTTTATCAACATCATTAAGATCATTAGGACTAGTAATAATTATTCTAATTAACAGGTAACAAGAGTAGGAAACTAGGGGAAGATAAAAAATTGCTTAAGTCCCAAAAATGTAAGCCAGCATTCAATTATGTCACATCTATTTAACAGGATTTAGAGTTTTGCCTTACACAGACTTTGGCAACTTTTAGTTTTCTACACCTCAATATGAGTTTGAAAGTATACTTTTCCTTGGAGAATGGTATGTGTGTGGAGTAGGAGCAGAATTGTGGTGACATGAGCACTTGCTCAATGAAATGGAAGATGCCCCTAAGGATGGGAGAGGAGGAAAGGAATGAGGATGAAATCTGCCTGCTGGTAGACTTCCTTGGGATTAATTGACCCATGGTCTACTGTGCTCCTGGACTAACTGTGCTAAGAAGCTCATTGAGAAATCCTTCAGGGTTGGGAGGGAAGGGTAGTAAATCTTGAAACTCTGGAAGCTGAAAGGCAGTTCTGATCATTTATGAATTATTATGCTATCCCTATAAATATCTGAGGGAGGAAAAAGAAATCTTTAATCTATCTGCTCATCCAGGAAATGCTTCGGGGCAGTAGCATTTTTTTATTAACTCAGTTAATTTTAAAAAAAATCAATAAAAGTATAATAAAAAGGGGAACAAATGGAGTTCACAAAGTACTACAATAGAAATAAAACAAATATGCCAGCAAATGATAATGTGAATTTCCAATGTAAAAGATGAAGTTTGTGATGCTAGTTAAAACAAACAATGAAGTCTAAACATATATTGTTTATGGGAGAAATAAAAAAAAGTAATCTGTGAAAAGATTGAAAGTGAAAGGATAAAATATATATGCCAGAAAAACACTAACAAGCGAACACTAGCAAATGCAGTAATATTGTTTTCATATTAAAATAGGATGTAAGTCAAAAATTATTGCTTTAAATAAGCATTTTATTCCTCAGGAATATACAATAATTTCCACTTTGTATAAACCTAATGACAGGATATCAAAATATATGAAGCACAGGCAAATAGAGAAATTTACATCCTCAGTTGATCTGAATGAGCTCCTAATATCACTTTTGACATAAAAATGGAGAAGATTGGCATATCATTACTTTTTTTACTGTTAAAATATACAACATAAATTCACCATTTTAACCATTTTAAATTGTTTGGTCAAGTATTTTGACCTTATTTTACATTATATTTTACATTACAATACATTAGAATATTCACAATATTACGTAACCATCACCAACTTCCAGTTCCAGAACAATTATTTATCTCCAAAAGAAATCTCATACCCATTAAGTACTCACTCACTGTTCCTTCTTTTCCCCAGCCCCTGGCAACTTATAATTTGCTTTCTGTTTATATGGTATTTCCTATTCTGGATATTTCATATAAATAGAATCATTGAATATGTAGCCTTTATAACTTGGTTTCTTTTACTTAGCATGATGTTCTCAAGGTTCATCTTTATGTTGTAGCATGTATCAATACTTCTTTCCTTTTTCTGGCTGAATAATAATATTTCATTGTATGAATGCACCTTGTGTTTATCTCTTTTACTTAGCACGGTGTTTTCAA
>JAQZBX010071848.1:0-15169 GCA_029593785.1 Cabassous unicinctus | reverse complement strand
TCTCCCTGATTGATGCAGATATAATCAGCCATCCACCCAGTAAACTCACTGGTGACCAAAGTCCATAAATGTTCTTGTATTGCAATTAGCCCAGTGCTTGTTGGACCAAACACCTGGACACAATTACCTGGCCGAGTTGACACATTAGCCTAACCATCACAATATCACTTAAGCTCTTTGTACTAAAGAGTCCTCATCAGTAACATGAGGGTTTGAGATTAAATTATCTCAAGGGTCCTGTCTGGATCTTATTGTTTAATGGTTAAGAGCAAGGGCCCAGTAAGACAGACCTGGGTTAAAATTGTGTTTTTGTCACTTCCTAGCATTGTGACCTGAGGCAGCTGCCTGCTTTTCCTCATCTGTAAAATGGAAATAATATAATTACACCTACTTTTTAGGACTACATAAAGGATTAAAAGAGATAATACATTTAAAGTACAAAGCACAAAGCTTCACACATAGTATGTACTAAATAAATAAGTTGTTATTATTTTGATAAGGAGAAGTTGAGGTAACTGGCAGAGAAGGGAAGAGCATTTGTTACTGTGGACGGTGTTTTAAATATGCCTAATTCTCTGGACCAGTGGTTTATGAAACCAATTTGTACAGTAATCTTGGATATGGAGCAGAAGCATGTTCAACATGTTCTTGCCTTCAGGGAATTTGGGCATCTTTAAAAACTCAGTATAAGATTTGTTTATTTTATGGTTCAGTGTGCAGTGAGGCCAGAAGCTGCAGTCGTTAAGTGTGCATTATGTAGTTGTCATTTATAGGAAAGATTTTACAGTGTGCATTGCATTTTTGCATAGCCTGTTAAAATTCCTGTGAATGAGTAAAACTTAAGTGTTTATTACTGTGTCATTTTCCTAATACAATTTGGAGGTTCCAGAAGGAATAGATGTAGTAGGGATGGCGATGAGGAGCTCTGGGGTTCTGAAGGAACTTCACAATAATCTAGTTGGGAAAAGTTAAGCATAAAAAGTGTTCTTGTTTCTGGTTCCACTCTTTTAATAATGGAGGATGATAGGTGTCATTTCTGATTAGCATTTCTTTTGTTCCATTAATAACTAATAATTACTTCCTGTCTTCTTTGTATATGATGCACAGTGTATATTTTGATTCTTGTGGGCACAGGGTAGCTTAAGAGTAAAGACCATGGGCTTTAGTTTTAGTTTGGAATATATCTGCCTTGAATTTCAGTACTGCCCCTTACAAAGTATGTGATTGGCAGCACATGTTTTTGTAAGGGTCAAGTGAGAAGATAATGAGCATTTAGTGCTATAACCCCTCCATCAATAGGGGGTAAGATTTTCATCTTTTTTGTTGCTCTACTACTTAACATTAAAGGGGGAAATATTTGCTTTAAATAAAGACTATTTTACAGGAGCCTCATATTTGAGTATCAAAATTTAAACTCTTTGAGAACACATTTCTTGCTCTTATTTGTTATGGATACGATATAGCCTAACCTTTTTTCTCAAGTTTCAGTAAGCAATCGATTTCTATTTGTACCAAAAATTTATGTTGATTCAGAAATTTTAGATATATTTTATTGCAAGATCTGGAAGTCAAGAAGCTGAAATGTTAGCTTTATTATATCATTTTTCATTTACTTTTATCTTTTCACTGAGTTTAAACTGTCAGTGGTTGTATAAGCCTTGAGTTTCACTGCATCATGCCATCCCCATCAATCATTGTGGTCAGGTTACAATAAACATCAAGCCTATTAGGCAGGAAAACTGTGTGGGTGCTATTTGTCTTAGCCTTTAATAGCCTCTTAAGTATGCAATGTTGGCCCCAAGCACACATTTTTTAAAAAATTTGCCCTGAGAATCCAAAGCAGTAGTTGGCTCCTTGAGTTCTCTGCTAATCGGGATGATGTTAAAATGTCATGCATGCTAAGGAAAGGTGGAAAGTCCTGTGGTCCTTCAAGTCTACATTCAGAACTGCTGATGCCTTCCTAATGCCTACTTTTGGAAAACAGCTGCCATAGATTATCGACTTGTGAAGAGAAGCAGTTGTATATGATCAGCTAAGGAGCTGTGTGTTGAAAGCACACAACAGGGGCCTGCTGGACAGGGCTGCTGTACATGAGGGACAGAAAAGCCAAGGGCCAGCTCCTTCTACGTGGGGAGGATTGAAATGAGGCATTCTTAAGGCAAAGGAGAACATGATGTTTTTGGTGTTTGTTTTTCTCTCACATTTTTCATTTCTTTGTGCCTTTGAAAAAAATAAATACAAATTAATATTTTACTCATGCATGCATAAAACCAATTTGGTTCTTTGGATGTGATGTGAATTTTAAATAAGCTAAGTCTTTCTAGTTGTAGAACTAGAGGGGCTGGGGTTTGTGCTTAGGATTCAATCTAGTAGGTTAGTTGCATCACCCTAGTCCTAAATGTTAAATATATAGATATAGAAATATAAAGATATAGATATAAAAATATAGATGAAGATATAGGCATGTAGATCTAGGTACACTTTAAAAAATACTGTTTTCTTGTTCATTTGACCATGAATTTCAGTAAAGTGCAAACTATGAGCAAGGAAAAGGGACAGGTGGAAAATATGTACATGGTGGTGTAAATGTGTGTGTCCTGGTTTGAGTCTTTTGTGGACCCCAGAAAATCCTGTACTTAAGGCGAACCCATTCCTGTGCCTGTAAACCAATTCTATGTGGGACTTTTTAGTTAGATTCAGTTAAGGGACCTTTTGATTAGATCACTTTTGATTACATCACTTTAGTTAAGGGCCTTTGATTAGCTATTGGGGCTCAGGGTGGGTCTTAATCCTCTCACTGGAATCCTATGTAAATGGAGGAGAGAGGAGCAGAGCTGCCATTTTTATTTTTTTTTATCCTGCCATATGAGAGATGACACCAAGATCACCTATAGCTGAAGAAAGAGAAACCCCAAGGGGGTGAGAGAGAGAGGCTAGAGGCTGGAATCAGGGGAGCAACCTGAGCTATATGTCTGATTGCCTACAGCTGAGCTCAGGGAGAAAGTGGGTCTGGAAGAGAAAGCAGAGACCAGCCACCATTTTGCCTTGCCACGTGGCAGGAGTCCCGGATCATAGCAGCCAACCTTTGGTGGAACAGCATTTCTGATTTTACCTTAATTTAGACATTTTCACAGCCTTGGAACTATAAGATTTTACCCTAATAAATTCCCATTATAAAAGCCAACCCATTTCTGGTATTTTGCATTGGCAGCCTGTGGCAAACTAAAAGAGTATATGGAAAATTATTCAGTCATGCTTTGCTGTATCAGTGTAGTGCAGTAGAGAGAACACAGGACTGGAACTAGACAGATGTGGATTAAATACTGGCTCTGGCACTTAGTAGTAGTGTGGCAAATCATTTCACCTTAGGATACTCACCTGTAACATGTTGACAATTGTATGTAGCTCACATGGTTGTTCTGCGGATTAAATTAGTTTATTCATTCAACAAACATTTATTATGTATGTTTTAAGGGCCAGACACTGTTTAGGCTTTTAGGGATGTAGTAGTTAACAAAACAGACCAAAGTCTCTGCATTTGTGGCAGTGATATTCTAGCATCATTTGGCAAACTTTGGCTCCTGGGCCAGATCTGGCCCATTGCATGTATTTGTAAATGTTTTTTTGGAACATAGCCACATCCATTCTTTTACATATTTATGGGTGCTTTTGTGCTGCAACAGCAGTGTTCAGTAGTTGTGACAGAGATTATGTGGCATGCAAAGCCTATAACATTCACCATTTGGTCCTTTACAGGAAAAGTTTACCAATACTTGTCTTTGATGATTGATTTGAAATCTTTCTTCTTTTCTAATATAAACATGTAATACTATAAATTTTTCTCTAAGCATGGTATTAATGATACCCCACAGATTTATATGTTGTGTTTTCATTTTCATTCTTTTCAGAATATTTTCTAATCTCCCTTATGATGTCTTCTATGTCCCATTGGTTATTTAGAAATGTCGTTTATTACCCAAATAATTGGGGATTTTCCAGATCTCTTTCTGTTAATAATTTATAGTTTAATTCTTTTGATGTGAGAGAGCATGCTTTATATGATTTCAGCCCTTTTAAGTTTATTGAGACTTGTTTCTAGTCCAGAATATGGTCTTAGTGACTGCTCCATCTTCACTTGAATGGATATTTCACTCTAGTTGTGTAGAGTGTTCTTTAACTATCATTTAGGTCAAGTGGGTAGTATTGTTCAAGTCTTCTATGTCTTGACTATTTCTATTAATTTCTGAGAGTGGATTATTGAAATATTTAGCTATAATTGTGGATTTGTCTATTTCTCCTTTCAGTTCTATCATTTTATGTTTTATGTATTTCAGATCTCCGTTATTAGTTGCATTCATAAACATTTAAGATTGTTATGTTAGCTTAACAAATTGACCTTTTTATCATTATGCTCTTCTCTATTCTTGATAATATTCATTATTCTGAAATCTAGTTTGTCTGCTATTAATATAGCCACTCTCAATTAGTGTTTTTGTAGTATATCTTTTTCCATCCTTTTATCTTTAACCTATCTTGTCTTTATAGAAGTGGGTAATGGTAGTCAACATATAGTTAGGTCTTGCTTTTTTATCCAGTCTTATAACCTCTGCCTTTTAATTGGAGGTTTAGACCATTTACATTTGATAATGTTGATAATGTAATTATTGACGTGGTTCAGTTGAAATCTACCAGCATATGACTTTTTTTCTGTTTGCCTGATCTGTTCTTTATATTGAGTTTTCCCCCATTTTACTGCCTTCTTGTGGATCAGTTGACTGTTTTTTTAGACTTCATTTTATCTTCAATTTTGGCTTATTGTGTTTTTTTAATGGTTGTTCTAAGGTTTATAATATACCTCTTTTATTTATCACAGTCTACTTCAAATAATGTTTAACTATGTTAGAGACATTTAAGAACCCTACAACAGTTCATTTGTACTCCCTACCTCATCCTATTTGCTGTTTTTGGTCATAATTTTACTTCTTCATGTGTTATAAACCCCATGCTATGTTATTATTTTTGCTCTAAAAAGTCAACTGTTTTTTAAAGAGGTTAAAAAAATGAGAAAAAAAAATGCCTCGTGTATTTTTCAACATATTTACCCTTTCCTATAACCTTCGTTTGCATAGATTCAGATTGCTTTCTAATGTTTTCTTTCTGCTTGAAGGACGTCCTTTGGTGATTCTTATAGTGCAGGTCTTATGGATGTTGCTTACATTAATCCTTTTAAGATTTGCTTTTAAGCGTAGTTAGTTGAGAGCAGGCTTTAGTTTTGGTCTAATTTAGTCCCACTACTAAGATTCTTCCAAGTCCTTCTGAGGACTCTACCTAATACCCCTTGTATTATAAGGTCTTTCACCTCTGACTGATAGGAACAGAAATTGTTCCCTCACCTGTGTAAATCCTGAGTATTTTTTTTTTCCTAATGCTTCCCGGTAGTTCTTTCCCAGGCCTTGGCTAGTTTCCCATCATATATGTGCACACCAGTACTTTGCCAAAGGCTTGGGGGGACCCTACTGCAAATCTCCAGAGCTCACTCTCTCTGTGTGCAGCATTCTCCTCTCCAGTATTTTGATCCTCAAATTCTAGTTGCCATAGTCTCCTTGAACCCAGAAAGACTACTGGGTTCCACCTGGGTTTCCTTCCCTGTGCTACAGCCTGCACTTTCTTTCCAGGCAGTAGACTGGAGCAGTCTTAGACCTCGCCTCCACGTTCCTTCTCAGAGATGACAGAACTGCACTGCCTCTTGTCCAATGTCTGAAAACTATTTTTTCATATGTTTTGTCTGGTTTTCTAATTAACACGTTAATATTTTTGAACTTAGGTATTTGTATATTTATTGGATGATTTTTCTTAGTAGAAATTTTTAGAAGTAGAACATCTTGGTTAATGTTTTAGGGTTTTTGATACATATCACTGAATCACCCTCCAGAAAGATTCACACTCACACTGCTATACTCTATTGCCAACAACAGGTGTAAGTTTTTTTTCCTCTAGTCTTCACTAATGTTAAGAGGAAAATATTATATTATTTTGTATGTCTTTACTGCCATCTGGGACTTCTAAAGGGCAGGCAGTATCTTACTCTTCTGGAAGGCGGCAAGGGTTACACCTCTCCTTCCCTCTCTTTTGGGGCCCTTCCTCTTATCAAATATTGTTCCAGTGCTGCTATCGTTGGTCATTTTTAAAGACAGCTCTCTTTGTGTGAGGGAGTGTGTCTTAAGAGACCAGCCATACATAACAAATGTGTGTGTTTTTTTTCCCTCTGTATCCAGCGTGTTGAAGAAGCGCTGCATGTGGGATGAAATCAAAACACAACTATTTTTATCTCCCATAGTGCCTTTAACTTTATTCAGTTAGGGAAGCTTTTCCTCTGCCCTTAATTACTACTCAGAGGCCACATGATATGTCAGCTCACTTTCAGATAATGAATGGTCCTTGTGTAACTTTAATTCACAAACTCAGACTTGATTCAGGAATTTAAGGGTCCAGTCCACAATAGTGAACAGTGCTTCCTTATATTGAAAAACAAGACTCTCCTCCCAGGAAGGTTCCTCCAGCTACAGACAGAGCAGTGTTCCTGCATTTGGGGAAGACTCTGTGGTAGTTTCTGCTCTTTCTGTCCATTCTCCTGTCCCCCAACTCACTGTAGGTGACCACCTGGGTCAAAATTCTGGAAGGAGGAAAGGGAGAGGGATATAGAGGAGGAAAGTCTTGACATGGGTGGTGACTGATATGCTGCGAGCTGGCTCCATGCTGTCTGGTCTTGGAAGATGTTTAAAACTGACCCCTTCCTGAGTGTGTGTGCGGTGGGACTGGGGGTCTCTTTGGAGTTCCCCTTCTGGGTCTGTCCTGCAGGAGTGCTTCCCTGACAGGGGATGCTGGAAGTTTCCCTAGCAGCTCCTGATGTCCCTGTGGTCAGCTGCACATGTAGACTCTGTTTGATTGATGGGTTCCGGCCCTGTCTTACTCTTGGGGTGTCCTGTTGAGAAAATATTAAAATATCTCCAGGCTAGTCTCTCTTGCCTGGTCCAAATTTGGGAAGCACTCATGCATTCCTTGTCTCACCTTTGGTGATAGTGTAATTCCTCCCCCAAAACAGCCACTTCAGCTTTCTCAGGTTGAAGTCAGGCATATCATTCTACAACTGCAGGGACTATGATTCCAGTTCTGTAAGTCATCAGTTGAGTGAGGGACAGGAAAGGGATGCCCCTACCCCTCACCTCGGTTGCTGGGGAAGAAGGATTAGGACCACAGCACACTTGTATTTGAATAAATCCTTCTTGCAAAACCCTCTTCTGTTCCCATCCTGTACTCCTTGATCTTGCCAAGAGTTCTAAAAGTTTGGGACTTGCTTTTGACCTTTTCTTTTGTAAATTCTGCTTCTGGGCATCTATCTCACACCCTGATAACTGATAGCACTCATTTTGGAGCTTCGGTCAAAAGACAGAAATAGTACATGCTATAGGCCAGGTACTGTGCTGTATTACTTATATATTGTCATGTAATCCTTATAGAACCCTGTGAGTTAAGTATAATCATCCCTGTAATTATAGATGAAGAAACTAAGCCCAAGAAGAGTTAATTCTTCAAGTTCATCTCTATAGGAAGTGGCAGGATAAAGCCCATGCAATTTACATTCTGCTATAAGGTTCTTTTTGGGCATTTAACCTAGTACCTTTCATGATGGAAGAAAATCAACTGGCAAAATAAATAAATATCCTTATAGCATTTTTGCAAACGATGCAGAAATGATTATGTCATTGTTTCATTGCATGGAATAAAGTCTATTGCAGTTTGAAGGATACATGTAGTATATATGATGCTAGTTCAAGGGGGGGAGGGTTTCAAAGGTGTTGGATCAAACATTTACATGTTCTTTCTTCTGCTTCTTATCATTTCCTTTAAACTCTCACATTCCCAAGGTCTCTACTGCCTAATCACATATAACCAACCCAAGCCTCACATGTGAAGTATTTTACCCACTGTATTTATGCAGTCATTGTTTTACAGTCTATCAAAGAATCCCTTGGAAGAGTTTAGGTCCTTTTCCCAGATTTTTATAGAGTAAACTTTCTATACTTATTAAATGGGAAACATAGAAACATAGCTGTAGAAATATGGGCATCCTTACAAAAGGGAATGCTGAAAAGAAGTAAAAAAGAAAAATTGAAATTCAAGATTGAAAAGGAGCAAAATTGAGATCAGAAAGGAACAAAAGCAAGTCAACTCACCCAATCTAGGTCCCCACAAATGTTAACCATTTAGGTAGGCAAAAGGATATGAGAATATGAAATGGGCTTTTCTTTTTGGAAAATCCCAATTTTCAGCGTTTTTAAAGAGATTTTTCCATTGTGATTACCATCTGAATCTGTTTTTGTTCTGGAGGAAAGAAAATATTTCCCTCCTTGCTATCTAGGTTCCATATGATGTGTTTGTAAAAACTGCTTAGTTTTCTAATAACTTTGACTATTCATTGGGACTCAGTGGTATTCAAATCAGAAGGAAAGGTGAGCTAGACTTATGATTGATTCCAAGCCATGGTGCTACACAGCAACCCAACAGCTCTTGTAAGAATTTGATCAAATACTCCTCTGGTGTTAGAAGGCAGACTTCTTTGCATGGAGTGGGAGTTTGGTCATCTCTATGTGTTTCTCCCTCTCTTCCCTCCCTCCCTTTCTTCTCTCCCTCCCCCCCTTCCTTCCTCTCCCCCGCCCATCTCGTTCTCTTTTTCATTATAAAGAGGTTGAGCAATGAGCAGATTTGATATTTGAAATAAACATAATCCTTTTGGCTAATGATGCATTTGTATAACTGCATCAACTCTTTCTCAATAAACAGCCTGCTTAAGCGGAGGGAAAGAAAACATTAAAAATGATGGATGTGTCCTCCCAGAAATCCATTAATAGTATATCATAAATAACGATGTTGCTAATATAACTTTGCAGGGAAAAAAACCAAAGGGTTGATGACATGACCCTGCAGCTAAAGGCTAATGAATCCTGAAGACTAAATGTTATTAAATAGCTGCATTTGGCATTTCCACTTGGTGAAATCTTTACTTCTTAGTTCACTCTTTCGGTTAAGAGATCATCTTGATCAACACTTTTATTTTTAAAAAGCTTTATTAGGAAAAATGTCAAATATGTACAATAATAGAATAGGAAAATGCATTTGTCCAGCTTAGACAGCTATCCACTCATGATCAATCTTTTTTCATCTATACCCCACCCACTTTCCCTCTTCCTCAGATTATTTTGAAGCATATCCCACACATATCATCTGTTCATAAATATTTCAGCATTATTGATAAAAGAGAAAATTCCTTTTATAAAACACAACTCTTTTATTTCAACAGTAATTCCATAATATCATCTGAATTTTACTACAGAAGAACCTTAAGCCAGAGAAGTAAAGTGCCTTGACACAAGTCACACTAAACTAGTTGGTGGCTAAACCAAAACTGAAGCTCATCTCTCCTGTCCAGAGTCTTAGAGGGATGCTCTTTCCGCTATATGAGGAACAGCATTCCAATACAAAGATGGTCTTTCAAGGGTACATAGAAGCCCCTCTGTGTCTCTTTGAAGTCACTTAACCTTTCTAGACTTTGACTCTTTATTTTTAAAATGTGATGACTAGGTTATCTTTCATATAACAAATATTCATTAGAAGTATTCTTTGTATTAGGTATTGTGTTAAGTACTAGGGTAAAGTTGAGAGCAAAACCCAATACAGTTTTCCCCCTTATGGAGAATTTTATATGCAAAACTCATTGTACCCTAAATACTAAATATTCTAATTTATATAACATGACTTTACAATAGTAAGTATCTTTTTTTGTCCAGGAATATGGTTGTCTTATTTTACTAGGCTGTTATGACAAATAGCACACAATGGGTTGACTTAAGCAGTAAGCATTTTTATTAGCTCATGGTATTGAGGTTAGAAGTCATCCCAAATCCGGGTGTGGCTAGACCATAATTTTTTCCCTGAGCACTAGTGTTTTGGTATTGGCTTGCCAGCTGTTATCTTTGCTTCCTGACACATGTCCTCTCCTTTTTCTCTTCTGTGATTCCCTAGTTCTTTTTATAAGGTCTCCAGTAATCCAGGCTAAGATTCACTGTGGCAGTTTGATACTATTTAAGAATTCCAAAAATAGATACTGGATTATGTTTGTAAACTGGTCTGTTCCTCTGGGTGTATTAGATTGTATTAGATTCAGAGGTTATACTTTTACTTGATTAAATTAAGATTGGGGTTTTGATTTGGCCACGTCAGTAAGATGTTGAGTCCCCGCCCCCTTGGTGGTCAGGAACTCACAAAGAAAACGACACGGCAGAGGAGAGATTTGGAGTTTTGCTGCTGGAGCACTGGGAAGTAAACACACAGGAGAAGGACACAGAGGAATAGAGATGCTCCATAGACATGACAGAGGCCCTGGGAAGAGAGATGAGTCTGATAATCTGCAGCTGACCTTGTGGAGAGACCAGAACATCTGAGCCTGGAGAGAAATGAGCCCCAGGGAGAGAGATGAGACTTATCCCAGCCTACAGCTAAGATTGGAAAAAAACCACAGAGCCTTAAGAGGAAGAGGAAGGCTGAACACTCGCAGACATCGCCTACCATCTTGCTCAACACGTGGCAAATGACTTTGGGTGAGAAAGTACCTCTTATGGTACCTTGAGTTGGACTCTTTAGGACCTGGTAGTTGTAAGCTTCTACCCCAAATAAATACCCTTTATAAAACCCAACAGATATCTGGTACTGTGCATCAGTACCCCTTTGGCTAACTAATACACTCACGCTCATTCAGTTGGGCCATACCTTAACTGAAATAACATCTTCAAAGATCCTGTTTACAATGGTTTCACACCCACAGGGACATGGATTATGATTAAGCACCTGTGTTTGTTGGAGTACATAATTCAGCCTATCACAATGGTATATTTCCCCATTTATTCAGATCTGATTTTATGTCCTTCATTATATTTATTTCTAATTACTTAATAGCTTTGTCAATATTTTGTGCTGGATATCCTATTTCAATTTCTAAGTGGTCATCGCAAATGTAAAGGAAAGCTATTGATTTCTGTATATTTATCTTATATCTTTTCACTTTACTATATTCTCCTATTAGTTATAATAATTTTTTAGAATTCTTTTGGATTTTCTGTGCAGTTCTATTATCTGAAAATCATAATTCCTTCTCCTATTCATGCCACTTAATTTATTTGCTTTACTTACATAATCTCCAAGACAATGTAAGTAGTAGTGATTGAGGGCATTCTTGATTTTGATGAGAACTTATTTAGAATATTAACTTTTAATATTATGCTTGTTGGTGTTTCTAATAAATGTCTTTTACACTGTTTTAGAAGTTTCCTTCTAGTCCTTTTGTATAAAGTTTTTAAACCAAAATTGCTCTTTATTTTTATCCAATGTGTTTTCATTATTGATTTAATCATACACTTCTTCAACTTTAATTTTAGTCATTAAATTGCTGTTGAATTATCATTACTCTTAATAAGCGAATGGATTGCATTTGCTAATATTTTGTTTAGTATTTTTATGCTGTATGTTAAAGTGAGATATGTTTACAGTTTTCTATTTTGCTGTATTTATCAGGTTTTGTTTGGTGTTAGGTTTATGCTAAGGTTTTTGATGATTTCTACCTTTTTCTGTGCTCTGGGGTATTTTGAATAAGATAGGAGTTATATGTTCCTTAAACACAACTAAGAACTCAATTACAGAACCATCTTGGCATGGGAGATTTTTAAACTGTTGGTTTTTAACAATCTGTAAGAATTTTTTTATGATTATTGGTCTCTTCAGATTTTCTGACCTTTCTTGTGGCAATTAATTTGTACTTTGCTAGGGATCATCCATTTCTTTTGGATTTTCACATTTGTGGTTTAAAACAACATGTAATATTCTCTTGTAATTTCTTTAATTTCTTCAATAACTGCTATATCTACTTTTTAATTCATAATGCTGTATATTTTCATTTTCTCCCATTTCTGTTCATTAGACTTGCAAGAAATTTGTCTATTTTTCAATTAATCAAGTCTGCTTTAAGGAATATCTAATTTAATAATTTTATCCCTTGTTTTTATTAATTCTGTCCTCTTTTTTATTTGTTTTACTAGTTCTAGATTTATAAATTGACTGCTTACTTTACTTTTAATTTTCCTCTTTTAATAATAAAAGCATTAAGGTTCTCCATTTTTTCCCCTCACATAATTTTAATTGTATTCTATGAGCTTTAACATAAAGTTCTTATTTTCATTAATTTCTACATAATTTGTAATTTCAATTTTGACTTTTTTTTTTCATTCAGGAATTTTTTAGAGAGTGTTTTTGTTCCCTCAAATTTTAAAGGTTTGGGGAAGTTATCCCTTACATTACATTTTGGAATTTATTTGGTTTTCTTTGTGGGCAAGTACATGACTGATTTTTCTAAATTTTTTATGGAAATAAGATAATTTTATATTAGATAGAGTTTGTTAATTACTATATTCAAATCCTTTACTTTTTTGCTTATTAATTCTTGGAGTCAGTATGATATAGTAGAAAGCAAGTAAGAGTAGAATTTAAAAGATGTGGGTTTGAGTTTTAGTTTTCTTACTAACAAATTGTGATCTTATACAAATTATTTTCTCTCCTTTGGTCTAATCCAGTGCTGTCCAAAAAAATTTCTGTGATGAGTAATGATAGAAATATTGTATATGTGTTTTGTACAGTATGGTAGCCACTAGCTACATGTGGCTTTTGAGCACTTGAAGTGTAGCTAGTGTGACTAAAGAAATAATTGAGTTTAATTTTAATTCAAATTTATATAGCCACAACTGGCTAGTCTACCTTATTGGACAGCGCAGGTCTAATCTATGAAATTAAGCTCTTGGACTCAATAAATCCTAAACGAACCCACCTCTGAAATTTTGTTTTAACTGTCAAGCTTTGGATTTACACATTTCTAAAGATCCCATGGTATAATGGGAAATTTGAATATTTAGAAAAAGAAAGAGAGGAGAGTAGATAAAATTTCAAAATTTTTATACCCAGTTTAAGCTTCTAATAGCTATGAGACCAAAAAATCATCTTCATTTAGTATTTGAGCCTCTGGTAATCTAAAGGTTTCGAAATACAATGAGACTTATTTTAGTGAGGACTAGCACCTAAGAGTCAGCCCTAAGGTGAAAATCACATTCATCAAATTATACTTAAAAGTATGTTTTACTTCTTTGTCACACATTGGGAAATCCATAAAATCTATCACACTTTCTGTCCCCAAAGTTCATTGACAGTTTTTGGCTTGCTTGCATTCCTTATTAATGTAATGCGTGTTGGATAGTGGCGGTGTTGAAGAACTCCCAGCACTCGATTTCATTAGCACTGGCTTGTGTATCAGTAAGACCCTCAGGAAACATCCTGGATCAGATCATGGTTTTTGTTGTTAAGAACCAGATAGAGGAGTTGGTTTCTAATTGGGGGTCATATGATGTGACAACATTTATCTTTAAACCATAGTGTTACCTTGGTATGTTCACCTTATGAGACACATATGAGATTGAGATCAAGTGAACATCAGATTTGCAGCTGCCATCTGGTCCTCTCTTCAGATCTTCATTGAGTAGAATGTCAGGCAAAATTACCAGCACTTTTCATTTCTCTTTCTCCTTCCCCTCACCTTTCTCCCCAGCCAGTGTAGTGGAATTCTCCCAAATAAGAGACAGATAGAGACTTTGAACTTGGTTGTACCCAGTAAATTCAGCATCACCCCTATTATCACTTGGTAACTCAAGTAGGTCAGCGAAGTATTTGTAAATAATACTTAATTTGCAGGGAATTACTAGGGAATAGGATGCTCCATATGTATTATTTTTTCAGATTAAAATTTAGCTGTATAAACCAATATCTAAATATAATTTTGGGTGGGAAACCAGACTACCAAACTTTTTAGATATACACATAAAAAGAATTGTTCAGCATGAAGGCCTGAAGGCATTTCCTTTGAGAGAATGGTACATTTTAACCAAAGTATACAAGAGCTTTGACATATTTTAGCTACTCTTTATCTATTTTGCATATTTCTAATTATAGCCTAGAATGTGAACAGTACTAGATAAGGGACTTTCTGAATGGTGAGTTGTTACTTTGATTTGGGTCTTAACTCTTTTTAGAATCACCACCTTCTGGTAGAGATCATATACTTATTATCAATTAATGAATGACCAAAAAATGCACATTGGAATGAAGATAACAGATAAACATATCTAAACAATCAGACCTTGGAAACGTAATCCACAAATAATACAGAAATAGCTCCTTTAAAAAATATAACATTTTTCTTTTTTTACTTACTGCCAGAACTTTATGAAAAACAAACTTATTCCTTTGGCACTTAGAAGCTTTATCAGCTAACATATTTCCATCCTGAATGTAACTTCTACTGATAATCATGTAGTTTTGAGAAAATTTAATTTTCTTAAATCGTGGCTTTCACGTTGGTGAAAGATGCATGCTTTGTTTATAAGCACATTTGGAAAGTTTTGTAATTTTAGTCCTGAAGGCTATAAATGTATTTTTAGAAATTGTCTAAACTGAAACTGTATCTCCAGGCTTGCCGTCTGCTCTTAACTAAATTAATTAACACCATTCAACAGATTAGGAACAATAAGAAAGAAAAATAGTGCAATAAGTTCAGTATAATGGGCGTTTTAAAATAGGATGCATTTCTGTGGGATTCAATTACTTTTTTCCAAAAGATGGGAGAGACCTTATCCAATTCTTTTGCTTGCTTGTTCTATAACTTCAGATCATTTATTTAACTTTACTTTGTTCATTTTCTCTTTTTTGTGAAGGAGAGCTTATTATAACCTACCTACTTTCTTCAAAAACTGTTTAGGTAATGAGGAATTATCTTTCTATAACAGTTTATTAAAAGTTGTTTAATATGAAAAAAAGTAATACATAACAAGAAAAATGCAATAATGATAAAAATAGAAATAGTATATAATTGTCATAGGACAAATGTCCAGTCTGTATTCCTAATATTGCTCAAACCCATAATAATATGGTTGAAGAATACTGTTTTAAAAGGTGCTTATTACCATGTTTTTTTCCCATTTGTTTTTAAATTAGGGAAGTTGTGAGCTTACAAAACAATCAT
>JAQZBX010071846.1:0-15170 GCA_029593785.1 Cabassous unicinctus | reverse complement strand
AATTTAGCAACTCCTCAAAGAATGCCACTTTTGCAAAGCTATACAGGAAAAGCTAGGAAATGCCAAGGGGAGGAATCCAGTGCCTACCCTCAAGGAGTTTAGCTCAATTCAATAAATGTTTATTATGTGTCTCTTCTGGTGTTTACCACCTGAAAAAGATTGATTTTACCATGCCATGTTGTGTTATAAGTGCCATAGATTTCCTGGATTCATATACGTGGATCTACAGATTATAAGCAGTGTGACCTCAGGCAATTAGATTCTAACACTCTGTGCCTTAGAATTCTTATCTATGAAAGGGGGTAATGATAGCACTCTCAATGTGAGTATTAAATCAGCTTATATACATATGTATGTACATATATATACACACACACACGCATTTATGTATATAAATAAACTCCTGAGAATAGTGTCTTGCATATAGTAAGTACATATTAAGGGTTTGCTATTAGTTTCATTAGTATTAATCATGGAATATAAAAATTCAAATCAACCTGAAATAAACCACAATCATCAATTATTAATCATTAACCTCACACAACCAAATAGTAACAAATTTATTTAACATTATTAATTGGGAACTTACTATAACCACAGACTCTGCTAGGTTGACCTATGATGCTTTAATCCAGTGTTCTCATTAGTAAATATTACAACTAAAGGAATATCATTGCTTTTCAAAAATATATGGGTAGAAAAAATGGGGAGGGTTGAAAGAGTAGAAAGATTGGTTAAAATGAAACAATTTAGTCACTACAAACGTCATGAAAATACATTTATCGACATGAAAAGCTGCTCAAGATAAACTTAATTAAGAAAAAAATGGACAGTTACAATAAGAAAAATGTTTTTTTTTTGTAAAAAACATATAATAAATGTGAGTCTATATATACACAGACAAAAAAGCTAGGGAGAATGAACTAAATTATTTACAAGGTATCTCTACATGGTACGATTATGGGTAAGCTGTTCTTTTTTGGTAAATTTATTTTCTAATTTTTCTTTAACTTCAAATACAATTTAAAAAGCTAAAAGAAGAAAAACACTTGGGTATGCTATAACCTTCCATAAACAATAGCTTTTTAAAATACTAATAGGCTAGCCAGAGATAAACCAAATCGTTCATGAACTTGTATAAAATACTAAGAGAAAGATTAACAAGCTAATAATTAACTATTGGGAAATGAACTTAAATACTAAGAAATCTTCACAGGATCAGACCAGTGGTTCTGAAAACCTTAGTTTAAAAAGAATTTTGGGTGCGCCAAGGCCAGCTGGCCAAGGATGAGGGGTGGCTCTTCGGAGTTTTGATGCCCTTTCTTTGCCGATGTTGAGTTTTGGATTGTAATTTCTATGGTGTCCCTGAGTGTAAGAACTATACTTTATTCATTTTTTTTTGTGATTGTGCCAAGGAGCCCAGGCTCTGGGCCTTCCCTGTCACCTCTCCCCTTATCCCCTTGCCTAGGAGGCTTTGTCAGCCTGTGTACTTGTGGGAACATCTTGTACCTGTAGCTTACAGGTACCAGTAAAGAGACTCTTTAAAAGAAAAAAAAAAAAAAAGAATTTTTGAAGCACAATGAAAATATAATCTTTATCTCTGCTATAAGTTCCATGCCCTACACTTGACAGAAACAGAATATTTTCTAATTAATGGCTATTCTAATACAGGACCAGTTCTTTCTACACTTTCCATATTGTCATAAAATTAATAATTTTAAATGGCTTAGAAAGCAGACTTCCTGATTTACTAAGACAGTTTACCAATGTCATTCTATGCTCAAGAACATGTTAGGGAAGCTGCAGAAATACTCCTTAAGTTGAACAGGTGATACAGCAAAATGACTGATAAAAATCCTTTCACCTTAAGGGATTTAAAAGTTTGTGTCCAGATATTCATAACAACCTTCAGGGAAATAAATTTGCTGTTTCAATTATACACTTAAGAATGCTGCGGGTTGATTCAAACACAATTATAAGGTGCCATCTAGTGGATATTTTTCATAAAGTTTCTTTGTTTGCTTACACTCAAATTATGATGAAATAATCTTTCAAAAAAGCTATTCTGTGTGAAAAAACAGCTATCCCTTTCAGAACTTCCTCAACAATTACTAATATGAGCTGGTGGGCAACAATATATGATTTTATAAAACACAGTTCTGAGTGGTAAAATTGATTTAAATATCAAGTTGGATCTCTACCACTACCACAGAGAATAAAGAACTGCCCAATTATCTCCTAAATGGCCCAGGACCAACAAAGGCAGCAAAAACAAGCTGGAAAGGAGATTCAATTTAACAAAAATACCTTTATCATTCACTTCATATGATAATAAAATATTAGGTACTGCTGTCCTACACTATATGAAAACAAATTTACTTATTCTAAATAAGCTACATCTAATATCTAGAAATCAGTAGGCTTTGGGCAAAGCATATACATAGCTGCAGAGGCCTTCTTCTGCCACCAGGAGTGGTGGTGACATGTTAGGACCAATTAAAGTAAAATTAACGAAAATAATCACAGCCAAGGCAATGGAAGGTAGAGATAACCATCCAGAAAATTATAGTATTATTAGTTCATGATAATTATGAAAACGTTTTGGACCAGACTTAATTAGATGAAATCCACATTACCTAAATTATCCTAGTTATAGACTAAATCTTTTCTTTGCCTTTTGAAGCAGATTCTATAAATACTTTAAAAGCTTCTAATTATTTGCAGATTTCCACATTATGAAAGAGAATATCAATTTATTTGGAAAGCACACTACTCATAGATGAAATGTAGTTATTAATTTTTAAAGCGTTGTCTGCAACCTGCCGAGACATTCCTTAGGAAAAGTTTGCACATTTTACTGCTGTTCCTGGTATCATATTCAAGTTATAGGATAATTTCTCTTTAGAGAGCTACTCTTCTAAAAATGAAACCTCCTTCAGTTGATAGAAAAACAAAGTCCAGCCCTCAGAGATCACCCAGTTTACAAATGAGACAATCAAGACGCAGAGGGGAGGGGACAAAGAATAGCTCAAGTTACTTTAGCAGTAAAGTCATGATATAGGTCTCAACTCCAAAACCAGAACTCTTTCCTCTATATCACACTGCTTTTTATTCTTCTTCAAATAGAAATGGAATGTTTCTGTTAAATTCTTCTTACAGTACTGCAGCATCATTTTAACCTAAAAGATGTGGTACCTGCTATCCAACTGTGCAGGAGTGGAAAGAGGTGGTAAAATGGCAATCTCCTCCATAATCAACAAAGGAAATACAGTGGAAAGGGGACAAAGCACCTTCTGTGGAACAATCCTGAGCAGTTGCTTGGATAAGGGGACAAAGGGACCAGGGAAAAGACCCACCAGTTACTAAAGTGGGAACCAGGGGACAGAAGAAGCTGTTTGTTTTCTACCAGTATTGTCCTTAAGCTTGGTTTAGCTGATGGAGCACCATTTCCTCAACAGATGCTCAAAAAGTGATGCTGATAAACAGTTCGCATACTGATCTTTAGTATTTGAGAAGAAAAGGACTCTGATTTGCCTCAAAAGCACCATCTCTATCTCCCATCACCTCACAGAGTAAGCAAGCATACATCACACATTCTTTCCACAGTGAACCAATTCCAAGTTCCAAGGTCTTCCTGCCAGGTATAGGGCAGTTGATATTTCTATTTAACTCTTAAGCTACGGCTTAAATTCTCTGCTTGTTATTTTATTTTTTATTATTCTTAAGACCATATTCTGACATAGTAAATACACACGAGTGAAAGTCCAAAAACTTTATTTCAAATAAAGTCTTTAAGCAGAAGCATGCCTTGTCTAAATCACTTATACCCTGAATCTCAGGTTCTCCATTTGCCCTGGAAAAGGCCGCTTCACCTCTAAATTATTCTAAGGCCATATTTCCTGAAAACACTCTATAATACATTTCAACACGGCACAACTTATCAAGGCTGTCCCAAAACTACTTCTTCAACAAAGGCTTTAACAGAAGTATGAGGAGTGTAATGATAGAATCAAATCTAAAAGGGATCCTTTGTAGGTTTTATAAGTGAATTGCTTTTGAGAAAGTCTCTGTAGACATCTTACTTTGGCTCCTCCTCTATACAAACTATTGTAGGAGAATAAGAAAAGCAGCTTTCAAATGTGGAAGTCCACAAATTTGGTATTGCTGCTGCCAGGCTACAACTGCTGCCAGAGGAGAGGGGTGAGTCAAAGCAATTCTACACATTATACTCTTCAATGTCTTCTTGTTACTTGGCAGCTATACACTGGGATCAAAGTCATCTAGCTAAATGTCAAGAGTCCCAAAGCCATTACCAGCATAAAAGTTTCCAGCCCAAAATTTTCAAAATGACATAAAAGTTTAAAATCAAAACAAGAGATTTTTTTGTTACTAAGTTTGGGCTATCTGTGAAAAATTAAAACAGTAGTGAAGGGCAATAAGACGATTTAGGGGTTATATAGGAAGTATGTGTTTGAAAGGGGACATTCACATATACCTTTTGGAATCCAAAGCAGTAAGGGTATTCATTAAAAAGAACAATCAAAATCAACTGACAGTTTTTAATACTAGTTACATAGTCTGAGAATTTTCAAAGATATTTACATGTGAATGCCTCATTTTCTGGCCCCTCTAACTATTTCCAAATTTTAAGGCAAAACATAGGGTTTACTTAAAGGCTTTTTCCCTTAAAAACTTTTATTTTTGTAAGTATTATTAATGGTTTGGGTTAAAATGCATCCTATTTAAGTTTGAATACATTTTTTTTCCCCAAAAAGGAGCTATTAACTTTATATATGTTGTGGTCATACCACTCTGTAAAAAGCTGTTCATTTCTGTCCTATAACATAAATGAAGTACTTCAAGACTGTCACTGAAGACAGCCCCTCTTTTATACAAACTGATTTATGAGGTTTTAGATGAAAAGACACTTTGAAATGTAGAAAGGAAAGGTACATGTTTAAACATTAGGAATTTATTTCTAACAAGTAGGGTCCTTAACTTTTAAAAATAATTATGCACATGGTATGATATGCTAATTTTCAATAGAGTTCATAATAGATAAGTGTTCCTAAGTAAGACCAATTTCTAAGGAGGAATTTGAAATGGGTCGGGTAATAATCTGTTGTACTACCTTACCAAAGGCAATTTGTAAAAAAAAATAAATCCAGTATTATTTTCATTCTCCAACAGCCTATTTTAACTTTTGGCTATGCTCTGAATTTTGTATTAATATAACTCAGCTAAATAGGAAATGAGTAATATGATTCCTGTGGTTTTGAGGGGAGGGGATCCTGAAGTAAAAATTGCTGGGGTTTTGCACTACATTCCCCCCTGGCATGGGACATGACTCCTGGGAATGAGCCTCCCTGGCACCAAGGGATTATTACCAAGCGCCTACTAGCAATGCATTTGGAAAAAGCCTTTACCAAAAGGGGGAAATATCAAATATTAATGAGTTTTTATGGCTAAGAGATTTCAAGGTGAATTGAGAGGTCTTTCCAGAGGTTACTTACGCATGTCTCAGCAGGATATCACTGACTGCCACAGTAAACAGTGCCTCAAACAGCAGGGCTCCTGAGGGCTCTAGAGACACTATAGGCAGAGGAGACAAGCTCAGGAATTCAGCGCCTTGTCAGTGGGCCTTACTTTGGAATTTATGCTTTCCAATGTAAAAGAATTAGATTCATTTATAATTCCCCTATACATGGCTCTTCTGCCCCTTTTATTTGAACCTATAATTAGCACTATACTGGTTAAATATATGTCCCAGAGACTTCAATCTTCAGTCTGTACATATGCCGGTTGAGCCCTGAATCTCAGCAGAATTGCAACATCTACTCGCCAGTTCATTGGACTCACCCAGAACAACTAACAAAAGGATGATGGAAAACGCCCATCCCCAAAAAAAGAGAATCTACAACTGCAACCAAGACAGTTCCATCCATCTGCTCCATGGGATCTAAGCCCCCTCCTCTACATCAGAAACAGAGTGGGCAGCACCATTCCAAAATCCTCAAGATTGAGGAATGAACAAAATGCAATTATGGACTAAGGTGGATGTATTATTATTCTAGCAATGGAAGAACTTGTAACACTGATATAAAGGCAGTGGCCACCAGAGGTTTTGAGGGGAGGGAAAGGGAAGAACAGGTGTAACATGGGGCATTTTTGGGACATTGGAATTGTCCTCCATGACACTGCAATGATGGACAAAGTGTAAACTATAATGTGAACTATAGTCCATGGTTAGCAGCAATGCTTCAATATGTGTTCATCAATTGTAACAAATGTACCGCACTAATGAAAGACGTTGTTAATGAGGGAAAGTGTGAGAGGGAAGGGGTGGGGTAGATGGGAATCTGCTATATTTTTTATGTAACATTTATATAATCTAAATCTTCTATGCTGGGTTTTTTTTTTTAAATATACAATAAACTTTAATAGAAATACATTTTAAAGAGTCATTTCTTTCCCCAGAAATTGTTGAGCCTTTTAGATACAAAATATGAAAACTCATTGTCATACCTCAGGACAAACTCTTTTCCTAAACAAGTAAACCTCATTGTCATTACATCCCATACAAGGTTTTGCTATTGTGCAACTCTTCTTACTATTTCTACCATAAGGAATATTCTATAGCACTTGTTCTCTTTTCTTCCTCTTTAAAATTCTGCCAAAAACGCACTGAATCTGGAACTCCTTTTCTAATTAATTCATATGACTTGATTCAGGAATTCTTATACTCATTTGAACTCCTACTTTCTTCTTCATTGAATTACAAAATTACAGATTTTTAAAGTTGGAACAAACTTTAGAGATTATCCAATTTAACTCCCTCATTGAGAGAAGAGGAAATTCAGGTCCAAATTAAGAAATCTGCTCAAGGTCCCAGAGTTGTTCAAGGCGAACAAGCTGGAACTAGTATAAAGACATCCACGGGGTTGATTTTTGTTTTCCATTTATAATTGAGAAAATATAAAAGGTAACATTTCCAAAGGCAACAGAAACTTATGAATTTTATACATTTTTAGAAAACACAAAACAAATCATTGAGACTTTTCACAAGTATGAAAATTCACTTCATGAAAAACCAACATTCATCCAACATTCAAAATAAAGTGAAGAGTCACAAGTAGAGACATGATTTTCAAGAAGGAAAGGATCTCAGGAAATAGAATATTAAAATTAAGCCGCGTTTCTAAGTGTGGTGAGATTTATATTTTTAACATACTCTTTCTCTGTGAATATTTAGTTGTTCCAGAGCCTCAACAACATTCTTTTGTTCCCTAAATATTTACAGGAACTGTTTGTCATGGAGATAATCGGTTTGCAGTCCTATATGGATATAATAAAATGTGTTAATAGTTTTATACTGCTGCCTTCAATTTTCTAATTCCTAAAAGTCTTCTGGGACACCATTCTCAATATGTTTCTGGCCTTATCCATTTCACTCTTCAAAATTATTCTTTGGTGAACTAAAGCATTCATTTCTTTCACCAAACAACACATACACACACACACAAAATTACAAACTTTTTTGGTCTTGTGAAAAATACTGTCAGGTCAATCTTGAGATGAAGATGAAGATTGAATTTCTTCCTTTCAGAATCAAACGAAAAAATTCAGATGAAATATTGAGCTCTGCAAATATAAGCTTTCTTATTAACAGTTTCAGTGGTGCTGAGGCACAAATCTCTACAAATTTCAACGTAAAAATATACTACTATGTGTAGATTTCAAGACCTCAAATTACAGACAGAAAGTCTTAATACAGCAGCCAAAAATCTAATCTGAATGATTATTTTGATTTCTTTATATATCCAAATCAAATAACTTGTTGGGCAACTTCAGACACCAAGCTGAGTCAATGAACATATTTCAGACATCTGCTTCTTGTTGCAAACCTAAAACTGTTTTTTGTTGAAGGAAATGCAGGATGTGCAGACAAAAAACTGGCATCCAAAAATAAATAAATAAATAAATAGTCAAAAAATATATATATGCTCACATCAAAAGGCCTCCATTTAGCAAAAACAGAGTTTGATGATGAAACAGCAATCTGAACTTATATATATGTAAATCTCAAGCATAATACAACATATTTCTCAATTAACCACTATTGGGGATTCAGTAATGTACCCCACAAAAAAACACGTTAGAAGTCTTAATCTGCATTCCTGTGCATGTGACTCCATTTGTAAATAAGACCTTTGAAGATAATTATTATTATTAGTTAAGGTTTGGACTTATTTGTGAACAGTACCTTGGAAGATCCTATTTAGACAAAGTCAAACAAATAAGTGTGGTCCTTAACCCATATAGCTGGAGTCCTTATAAGCAAAGAAAATTTGAACACAGAAGTCAGTGAAAGTCAGAAATCAAAAGAAGCCAGAGAGGAGACAAAGAGAGAGATCACCATGTGACAGAGGCAGAGATGCAAGATGTGGAATCCCAGGGACTCAACAAGCCAGCAATAGAATGCTATGGGACTCTGGGAGAAAGCATTGCCTGTTAAGACTTTGACTGTAGACATTTAGTGGACAAAATTGAAAGCCAATAAATTCCTGTTGTTAAGCCAAACAATGTGTGGTATTCGTCAGAGCGGCGCTGGCAAACTAAGTCAAAAACATTTTGGGGGACACTATGCTTCTAGAAAAAAGTAACATATTACAAAAACAAGCTAACATCAATTAAACAAAAAGACTGCCCAGAATGTCTTAGGCAAGGGATGCAGAGTGGGACTCTTGGTGTTTCACTGGGTGACAGTACATATGTGGTCAAATCTCTGACCCCTTCTATACAGTATATATTTTTAAAACTGTAAAATAATTACTGATCATTAGAGTGATAACATCTTCTTAAAGATGATCCTCCCATTAAGAGATAAAATGTGGTCTACAATTTCTTAATTCAGTCAGGTGCAAGTATTTTTGCAGATATTTACAAGTATTGAAATAAGATTTCCGGCTAATTTTCAATGAATAAGAAAATTAAATTAACCAAAACTCTCTATCCTAAACACTGCAGTTTACCCTATTGTTTTTATTTTTGGAAACTGGGTCACTGTTTTCATTTTTTATATACTAATATTACTATATGGGAAAATATAAAATTTACTACCCTTTTTATATTGATATAAAATATATTATTGGCCCAAATTGTTAACTGACATTTTCTCTAAATTATCAGAAAAGAATATTTCTCAAATGCTGTGATTGAGAAACACCTAACTGTAATCCACAACATCTGTATCAAAAATCTATCAAGTGTATTGTGATGTACATGCATACATAAAATTGTAGTTTAGATCCTTACATTTAATAATTGTTAAAAAAGGATAGATGATACATCAAATAAGGGATAAAAAAATGTATCTATCCCTCTGTCTCCATGCTTCATGAGTCTGAGCAGAGAGTAGAAAGGCCTGGCTGGACTTGGCAGTCAGACAGGGCTGGCTTATGAATTTTGACCAACATTAGTTGTCGAAAATGGAGGCCTCAGTTCACTCATATATAAAAACTGGCTAGTCCCTACTTCACAGAATTGTGAGAATGGAAAAAGTTAATTAATGTGAAAGCCCCTTTTAGAGTGCCTCATATATGCAGCTGTAAATATTTACTGAAAAATTGTGTGAATTTATTTCCTGTATTCTTCAAATCCTTCTCACCACCTCACTCCAAGAAATGAATACAATAATTCCTAAGTGAATATTCATTTCTAAATTAATCTGTCAGTAGATAATTCACAATCATGCCTTGATCTTTCGTTCAAACTTTTCAATGGCCCTCCACAATCTACTTCAATAATTTAATTCCTTAGATTGATATTCCATATCTTTTTTGTGTCTTCCCTGCCTCACACCTCACCTGCACATAAAAACCTGGCCCCCAATTCCCTTTGCCTTTCAGTATATCTCAGATGATGTAATCAAGACCCAGCTCTTGGGTGGGTCTTGGGTGCTTTCTTTCCTCTTAGCTGTTGTCAGGAGATCCCCTATATAAAATGCCCGTTCTCCCTTCTTCTCCATGCAGGTCAAATATGATCCTGGGCAAAATAACATGTCCTTCCTCCAAATTAATTCCCTACAGCATGAGCCATAAACTGCATTGTGAATCACTGCTATTACTGTCTCACAAGTGATTATTTTAATTCTGTGACTCTTAGTCTTTTTTTTTTTTTAATACCTCCACTCTAGTCACACCCACAACACCAATCATCAGTTGCTTCTTAATTATAGACAGTGAGTCTCAAATGTAAAGTCCCTATTGAGAATCCTGGATTTAAATCCTGTAAATTAAACTTTTCCACCATTCATTCTTACCACAACTGTAAACACTGAATGTGGGAGACAGGTATATCTTACTGGCCTCTGAAGTCTCCACAAAATTGTAAAGGAAGAAAAAGGAAAATACAATCCCATCAACCATTTCACCAACCATAGTAAGTCCAAAGGATAAAAAAGCCAGAGCAGTTTAATGAAAACCAACAACCTGTGAAGCCATTTAAATGCAAATAATTTCAAACAAATCAACAAAAATCTCTGCCATATTTTTTTTAAATCTGAAAGAAAATATACTCAAATCAATTCCTGAGTAAGCTCTAATAAGAGCAGAAAACAGGCTGCCTTGATGAGCATTTAATCCATGAAGAACAATTGACTGGAAAACTCCATTCAGTGAAAATCAGACCCAGTCATGCTCTGGCCCTGGGATCTAGAAGTTCTCTAACTCAGAATTTCAGAGTGCTGACTTCTCATGGTCCAGAGGGATTCTTAACAGTTGGGAGGTTACTAAGTGATGAAAATGCAAACCCTGTGATAACTGGGCAGCTTGAGGCGCTCATAAATAACACAGTTATCTACCAAGTTATAACAAAAACAACTGTAGGTTCTGTGTAAGGGGTAAAATATAGCAAATACTATAAATGGATGAAAACAGCAGCTAAAATTCCTCTAATTCAAATAATACACTGAGCTTGGCCAGCACAGGGAAAAGAAGTGAAGTGTCTATTAGCTAAACACAAAAGAAACACACAGATTCTAAGTAAGATTTGGTGAGAGAAAACAGATTGACATGTAGACAGAAGACAACCATATTTAGTGATTTTTAACATTATGCTGTTGTAATGTTAAAAATTCATCCTAGAGGCATCCCAGTTTCTCCAAAGATCAATATTAAAGCACAGCTGTGATCCTTTCTGTTCCATTGTTTTTATTTTTAAAAATCCAGTGATTTATTTTCCAGATTTAATAAAACCTTGTTAGTCTTTCAGAAATGTGGATTTTAAGCTAAGATAATGAATGGTAATATAGTAGTAAATTAACTTCAGGAAAACAAATTCATTGCTCCCTTCTTTTTCTCAAAAATTAGAGATCTGTTTGTACATTTTACTACTTTCTTATCCAAATATGAACTCCGAGACTAAATGAATATTGTTATTCCAGCAATACTTAAATTTGAATGAAGCTATTCAAGAGCTATTTTAATAAAATGCTTTTTAATAATATAGATAAATCTGTTGTGGTGTAATTACATGCTTAACTTCAAGCATTTAGATCTATTACCAACTTTGCTGTGTAACATGTAAAGTAAGGGTAAAAATTAAATATGCATTTCAAAATTCCTTAATTTAGCGTTTAAAAAATCCTTTTCCAAGTTAAGCCCATTCAGTGAAAAGTCTTTAATAAATGCATTCTGTAGCTTCTTCAGAAGGAAAATTTTATATCACATGTTCATTTATTTATACATTTTCCTGCTGTATTTAAGGATGGTCAGATTTATTGCATTAACAGTCTAGTTTCTATGTGTGTATTTTTTAATATTTGCTGTACCCTTAACATACTCTGAAAAGAATATATGACTCTCTATTCAGAGGACATTAAGTTAAAATAAGAACACTAAATTAGGGATGTAGGTTTTCTGAAACACTTTCAAGTCTGTTGAAATTAATAAAATACTAAGTGAATTAGTACTACAAAAGAAACATTAATCACTGATAATTTAAAATATGAATGTGAATACTTAACAGGTCAAGCCTTTCACATTAATCAAAGATAATATGAGAGTAGTTACAGCAAGTATTCTCTTATCAGTAAAGTTTTCATGTCAGGTAATTTTTTCCCATTTTCCCTTGTAAGCTTTATAAAAGGATATTTTCCTTCTGCATTCCTAAGGGAAAAAAGGTAATCTGTTCTTCTAGAGATAGGATGGTATTAACTGCCGCTTTCCAGAATAGAATATTTAGTATCATATGTTTTGTGTAAATACATTTATAATGGCATCTCTTGGAGTTATGTTGACTAAGCAGTTAGTTAGAGGGGGTTGAATTATCACAGAGAGTCTGGCTTATTATTCCAGAGAATACAGGAAGATTGGTGTATAGCAGAGCCCAGGTACATCTTAGGTGTTTTATGTGTGTAGGTGGGGGGAAGGGGAGAAGGTTAACAATTAGACTTAAATAGTTTGTAAATTAACATTTCAAAAAAACTTACAAAGATTCTAAAAATTCCAAATGTGATTCACAATTGTCGATGTTATTGAAAATAAATCCTTCATTAAAGTTTTCCCTCTATAAAAAAATTAATTACAAAATTCTTCTCTTGCTTTATTCTCAGCCTAAAATTTGTCAGACTTACAAGAGACTTTCACAAAGCAGATCCATAACATCATGTTGAGATTAGATTATTTCATGTCCTTTAATAAAAATCAGTAAGAACCTGATTAATTTTGGTTGGTTGATGGTCAAATAAACAGGTCTCTGGCCACGACCATCAGGAATGACTGGACCATACTTAAAATTGAGAGGGAGCAAAGACAGAGTTTGAGTTCCTTGCTTTGCCTGCCTGTTCTCTGCTGCCTTTTGTCTTTGATGCTCGGAGTTCAGAGGCACTCACAAAATGAATCCTGGAAAAATAACAGGTTTAGGAAATATCAGCCATGTAAAAGACTCTGAAGAAAAGACTCCTTGAAAATAACTCTAATATCTCTTAGAGTTGGACTCCCTGGAATAGCAATGAGAAGACTGAATACACAGTAGCAAGGGAAGGAGTACAGCATTTTCCTCACCATTTACCTGGAGTTGAGGTGCCTCTAGAAGAAGAACTACAGGAGAAAGGAGAAGGTAATTTATAATACCTCTAGCACCAGATGAAGAAACACCCACTGACTCCAAAGAAAGGCCCAACAGTAAAGGATAACACTGATTCATAGATCGTAACCAGAGTCAGAGAAAAGACATGGGGTTAAGTTGTACAGCAAATAATAAAAGGTAGGACAAGCTGCCTTGGTCACAGTTATGGGGCTAGGGGAAGAGAAGGAGGAACAAGAAGGCAAGACTTATGATTTTGCACTTAACAATGTCTGAGTTGCCTGGGTGGATGAAATCAGAAAGCCAAAAGCATTCACTACTTTCTCAAAGAAAGATAAATGTATTCTTTCTCCAGAACAAATCAACCCTAAATAACAAAGAGAGGAAAAGAAGTTCAATGTATGTGCCACTTGCTGGGGTTATAAGAGACAATAACTGGCAGGTCACTGCGACACAGTTATGAGCCTAACGCACAGTGAGGTAGATAGGTTCAGGCTCTGGTAATGGTGCCCAGACATTCAGTGAAAAAGTATTTTCCATTTCAATAAAAGAAAGAATATAAAATGTTAGAGCCAAAAGGAATCTTACAGATCTACCACTTTTACTTTTCAAAAAAGGAGAGGGAGGCTCAAGAAGAATGATTTGCTTATGGCTTACAAAGTTACTTACTGGCAGAGCAGATTACAGTTCTCTTGATTTTTGCCCAGTGCTTAGGGAAATTATCATCCCTGAGGAAGGAAAAGGCACTTCAGCGCTTAATGCATTTACATCTTTTCTTTCTACATTCAATAAACATTTACTGAAATAATAAGTATCAGGCACTAGGCTAGATCTATTGAATAATACGTATCAGGCACTAGGCTAAATCCTGGTATCCTTGCCTGGAAAACCTTAAAAAATGGATGTAGCAGATTATGGCACCAAGGTTAAAATAAGCAAAATATTGAGATCAGTCACTAAAATTGGGGCTGCCAACTACAGATTATGATGTTAGGAGGAACTTAGATATGAAAATTGGAAGGGAGTGTAAAATTATAATCAGATACCAAAGGAAATCATTGGCTGAGTAAAACAAAAGTGAGTGAGGAGCAGAAAAGGGGAAGGAGTAGCAAACACAACTTGAGTCATTTGACTTCTGCAATGCAGAACCAACCAGTTAATCAAGTCAGCGCAGCTTGCAAACAGTCCTCTGTGGGTCACTATCTCAACTCAAATTAAGGGTAAAAGAAAACAATCAGTAAAAATGTATATGTTTTTCTGCTGCAACTGTCAAGTTAGGAACAGCTGACAATTTTCATTTACCATAATTAACATTACAGTATTATGATTTGGTTTTTAGGAAGAAACTTAGCTAGTAAAACATACCCGGATATTTCAGGATGTCTGACTTAACTAGGTTTGACAGAAGGTGTGGATGACATTTAGAAAAATGAGAGAAACACAGGCAGCTGCTGCAAAGGACAAAACCAACATTAAAATAAAAAAGAGGGCATCAGGATTAACATTATAAGCAACTTAAACAATCTTTTCCCTTTTTGGATTTCTACCTAGATATAGTAATTATCACAAAAGATCATTCATAAAGATATGATGACTATGTCAACAGACATCTAATAATTTTTGAGTACTACAGGAGATATGGACTAAGGGAAGGAACACATTATGCTAGTAGGAGTATAAAATGGAACAAGTTCTGAGGTAGTTCAGCATTATCTTGTGGACTTTCAAGTATGCTTACCCTATGATCAAGCAGTTCCACTCGATCATATACCTTAGAGAGACAATATGTACCTAAAGAGCCATGTACAGGACTCTCACAAATTGTTCCTTTGCAGCTTTTCTTCTAATAACACAAAACCTGTAAACAACCTAAATATCCATGAAAAGAAAGTAGATACATAAATTGTGGTACTTTCATACAATGAAATACCATACAACTGTGATCACGAACAAAATTGTAGGTACAAACAGGGATGACTCTCAAGTACATAATGTTAAGCAGAAAAAACAGGTGTTACAGAAGAAAACATACAGTACTATATTATATATATACATTTCAAAAACAAGATACAAAATAAAAATAA
>JAQZBX010071845.1:0-15166 GCA_029593785.1 Cabassous unicinctus | reverse complement strand
TCGCCAGAGCCCTTCCACTCCCGGAGAATGCTCTTTCCCACTTGGTGGCTGGCAGGAGTTGGGGCTCACAGCAACTTTTTGCCCTGAGAGTGGGGCTTAGCCCTCCACCATTTCCAGCCACAGGGGTGAGAAACTCATGGTTTTACCTTCAGCTCTTTATCTCTTTGTCCAGCTCCCTCCAGATCGATGCCCCAAAGCCTCCGGCTTTGTGAGTTCCCAAAACAGCTTATTTGGGCAGGATCTTGTCCCCTCTCAGCCATTTTTTTGGTGAGAGAGATGGTGAGTACCCACTTAATCTGATACCATCTTGTCCATTATGTTTCTGGTATACTTTTACAGTAAGAGTGAAATCAAAAGCAAATCTCAATATTCATTCCAGGTACTCTTAAAATTTAATAGACATGTATGCTTTTATGTAAGGAATTAAATTTTAATAGTGAGATTTCAGGCATTGTCCAGTAGATAGGGAAAATGTTTAGGCAGAAAGTGAAGTTTCTGTGCCCTTGCAATCATACCAGGCAGCAGCATCTACTTAAGCCAGAGGGAGGCTGGCCTTGCGGGGAAGTTTTGTCAGGGAAAATTTCTTGGAGGAGTGATTTTGGAGCTCAGTCACCAAGTAGGCAATGGACAGACAGGGAAGAAAGGAATAAAAGTGCATGTATTATGTATGGATCTACTGCTGCATTACAAACACCCCAAAACTTAGGGGCTTAAAAAAAACAGCCATTTATTTGTCATTGTTCTTTGGCATGGCAATTTGGGTAGAGCTCAGCTAGGACAGCTCATCGCTTCTCTGCATGGAGTTGGCTGAGCTTATTCATTGGTTTGCAGTTGATAGTGGTTCAAATGGAGAGCAGCTAGTCATGGACAGCCTTGCTCACAATCTGGGGCCTTGGCTGAGAGTCTTGTAATAGCTGCGATGGCCTCCTTCTCCATGAGAGCCCTCTCATCCTTGTCGGTGGGCTTTTACAAGGCATAAGTGCCCAAAGAGAGTTCAAGCAGAAGCTGTAGAGCCTCTTGACATTAAAACTAGAAATTTCCTGTGATGTCATTTGTGCCACATTCTTTTAATTGAAGCAAGTCACAAAGTCAACCCAGATTCAAGGAGGTGGAGAAATAAATTCTCTGTCTTGGTGGACAAAGCTGTAAAGAATTTGTGGCCATATTTAATTCACCACAGGGCATTTTAGTTTGGGAGAAGATCTTCTAGAAGGGAATAGAGACAGGAAAACTTAAAATGCAAGGTATGAATTTTACAGAGACAAGGTTGATTAAAATAGAGGAAGTTTGTCTGTTAGTGAGCAGCTCAAAATGAAACTGGATAGGCAGACTGAGAGGCCCAGTTGCCTGCTGTAAACTTGAAACTAGAACTTTGATGCAAACCTCAGGGTTCCCAATCTACTGCCTCCAAGGATTCCTTGTAATCCATACAAAGTACTGTTTATATTTTCTTAAAGGATATTTTCTCTGAGCTCTTAGAAGACCCAGTCTCATGAAAGTACCATGTCCAGTAATTGTCTTTACCAAGGCCTATATGGGCCTTCAAAAGACAGGTGAGCACAGAGGCAGTAAAGGACACTGTTAAGTGAAGTTGATAAGTCACTTAACTTCTTTGAGCCTCAGTTTCCTTCTATGTAGAGTGGGACTAAAATCATTCCTACCTCATGGGATGGCTGTGGGGACTAGCTAATACACTAATGGATTTATCATAGCATCATTAGTATTAAACAGATAAGTCAGTGCTCACTTAGTGTCAACTATCATTATTACCTTTGGCTTTTCATTTTTCATCTATAAAACAGGTAGTAATGCTGGAATTCCAGGGTTTTATTTTTACAATTGCTAATGAAATTGAGTATCAAGGAAAATACAACTATAAAGGGCTATGCCCATTCTTTCTTGTAATCTGCATCCAAACAAGATCTGTTTCTAAATGAACTTCTTCTCTCCACTGAAAAAACTAACCCATGGCAAGCAGATGTTGCATCAAGTTGATGCTTTGAGGAATACAGTATGTATTTTATTTCCTTCATGAATGTTTTACATAAGATGAATCTGGATGCTGGAGTCTGCTTGCTTTTAAGCACACATCTTTTTCCTATTTAACAAATACTTTTTAACCTCCTACTGTGTCATAGTTCCTATGCGCTAGCATTATATCAAAGATATAATGATGAGTGAAGTCAGTATGGTTGCCCTCAACAGCTGCTTTTAACATTCTTTGTTAAATAGGGCCTAAGCAGAAAATACATGATGCCAGGAACATTCTCAAATGGGTCACTTAATATTTTGTCCCTGGTCCTGGACCATTTTTTCATATTAGCTTAATAATTTAGTCTGTTTTTCTTTTAAACCCCACAAAACTAACAATTATTTTGACAGATAATTCTATAATTCTAGAGCCAACTATCACATTGATTTGTAGTATAGGGTCTCCCTGAGTTCTTCACCCACAGAAAGAGCAGTTTTCCCCACGACTGGACTCCTCATAATTTTGGTAGGACAACATCAATTAAGACAGATCATTTTTAAAATTTAAAATTTTAAAAAGATACTTAGGTACATAAATGTTACACAAAAACTATAGGGATTCACATATGCCCCACTTCCCACACCACCCACACCCTCCCACACAAATATCCTTCATTAGTGTGGCACATTCATTGCAATTGATAAACACATCCTGGGGCTTTGCCATTAAGCATGGTAAATTATTATAATAAATAAATAAATAAATAAAGTGCCTGAAAAGGACTAGAAAGAGATATAGAAACATCCTAGCTATCATGAGACTCAGAAATCCCCACAAAATCATGCCTCAGCAAGCTGTGTTTTTTTTCATGTTTGACATCATAGGAAATTGTGGTGCTTACCATTGATTTCCCCTCCTGCTGTGTGGGTCCCTGAGCTCTTTTCTAAGGTGAGGTGATGTCTCTCCTAAGAACCCACTGTCCTTCCTAGCCGACTGTCATCTCCAAAAGTTTCTATGTTGATACATTCACAAAATGTGTTGTGTATGTAAACTATATAGCAGACTATTACAAACCACAACATTAGTTGATAAGGCATGAGGAAAAGTAGCAGGAAAGACAAAGAAGAGAAACTGCTCCCTTAGCTGATGGAGACTGTACGCCTGACTCCTTGAGCCCATCCCTGTTCTCAGATGCCAGACCTGATCGCCCACACTCACTCCAGCTTGCCCTGGTCTCAGCCTGTCTTTTAACCAGAATGTGGAACAAGGTCACAGGAGGAGACCATACCTGATCTCCCACCTGTTGAAAGAACAACTCATTCACACCAAGAAACCAACTTAAAGCTGTCTAAATGGCCCATCACTCCTGGAATTACATTTCTTAAAGGCAAAGTAATGACCTTAATACCTAGATTTCGAACCATGGAAAATTAGTGTAAATATATTTTCCCTTATTTAAGGTATTGAAATGGTATATTTAAAAAAGTGTATTAATGACTTAAATGCACATATTTAAAATGAACAATTTGATAAATTTTGACATAAGTATAAACCCATGAAATTGTCACTATAATTAATATTTTAGACTTGTTCAGCACCCCATTAGTTTCCTCATATGCTTTGTCATCCATCCTTCCTACTCCTCCCTGCAACCACCTCCACAGCTGATCACTGATATGCTTTCTCTCTTTATAGGTTATTTTATATTTTCTAGGGTTTTATGTAAATGGAATCATACAGTATATACCCTTTTTTGTCTGCCTTTCCCCACTCAGAATTATTATTTTGAAATCCCTTCATTTTGTTGTATCTATAAATAGTTCCTTTCTTTTTATTTCTGAGTTATATTTCATTGTACATATATAATAAAATTTGTTCATCCTATCAAAAAAGAAAAAAAAGAGAGACCATTAACCTCAGTTTCATTCTAAAAAAAGTAATCTGCATTAATCCAAGTAGAATCAATATTTCTAAGACCATGTTAATTGGAACTGACTTATCTTTGGTTATATTCATGTTTTTCTCATCTCTACAAATGAATATCTCCTATTGGCTCAGTAAATAGAAAGCATCATAGTCCCTTCTAAGAGGGCTTAATCTATGTATTAGGTGACTGCAAACTTAGGCTAAATGTAAATGAAACTTAAACCATTTTTTGATGGAACACAGACCTAGATTCAACAGAAAAATGTACAATGTTCTGACTTCAGTTCTGTTCCAGCAAGTGGGTGCCATCTAGTTGAGGATGCATATTGGCCCTGGAAGAGTGAGGGTAACAAACAGAGAAAAATATTCCACTTCTTCCTGATTTTTCCATTCAGAGCCTCTGGATAATGCTAAAGAAAGATCCTGGCTTCCCCAATGCATTCCATTTCACTGTGTGTTGCTTAATTTTGGAACTATACATTCCCCACTCTTCATTTCTCTCTCTCTCCCACTTCCGGTTCTCCCCCTGTAATTCTATCTTCAACTAGTTTCCAGGAAAGAGTTGAATCAATCATGTTGTCTTACGTCATATGCTTTAATTATAATCCAAAAAGTAGGAAATGGAAAGTATTGGCACATAATTAATTTTCAGACAAAAAAAAGCATTGTTTCTTCAAATGTAGTGAACATATTAGCATGTAATCTGCTGTCAATTAACCATGAACATGCCTGTCCCAGCATTTTAAAAAGAATTCCTCAAGAAAACTGAAAATACATTTTTAATGGAGCCACCTGTGCTTCAAGACCTCTGAGAAACTTAACAAGGATCAGTCCATGAAAATAGTTGCTATAAGCATGTATAATAAATTAAACACTAATTTTAAATTATTTATTGAGTCTTCCTAAGGGATTGAGATGCTGTAGGGATAATGAAGATGCAATGTTAATAAACAATCAGTAGTGATTTTAAAAAGGAAGTGAAAAGAAGAGCTGATCTAAATTTCACCTTTGCTAGAAACATAACTTTAATAATACGAATGTAGACTTGCATTGAAAGACATTATTTTGTTTTAATACAATTTTATTATCTTATGTAGACATAAATGTGTATAGAACAGAACCAGAAGAGAAAATAACAACAACAACAACAACAACAATAATGGTTATATAAAATTTATGAGTTAGTTGAATTGGACTTTTTCTTAAATTATCCCCAGATGATGCAGGAGGCAGCTGAGTGAGATTAAATAACTTGCCCATGGTTGCTGGCAGAACTAGGATTTGAACAGTCACCTTTGTGAGGCTAAAGCTTGTGTTTCCCCTGCTATGCTATTCTAGTAGAACTACATTGCCTCATGAAAGTGAATCAATGAAGAGAAACAACAAAGTGCTCTGGTAAGTCAGAGTTCCTGGTTCAAATACTAGCTCTTCTTCTCTTAGTAGGGTGTGACCTTGGATAATTAATCTAACTTCTTTGTGCAGCCTTTTCTTCCTATATAAAACAGGGATAATACCATCAGCATTATAAGGGATAACGTATATCAAGAAATTAACTCAATGCCTGCAATACAGTGAGAGTTCAATAAGTGTTAGTTATCATTTTTGCTATTATTGTTACTGAAAGTAAACAAAAAGAGAAGAGACTGGTGTGGTGCTTCAGATGACAAACATCCCTAAAGTAATGCCATATGCTCTTGCTGGTAATAGCAGATTACTCACTCTGTCGAGTTGTCAAGCCTGGGTGAACCAGCCTGTCTCACTCATGGACTGCTCATGTATCAGATGGTGTGGTTCTTCCCACCCTGCACCGTCTGGTGACAACTTATGAGACCCTTCAGCTTTCTTTGGGTAGTGTCTTTCCAGGTGCATTGTCGGGATGGTTTCCTTTCTTTGTTCATGTTGATCCTCCTTGAGTTAACCACAGCAGGGGAATTCCTAACAAGTTTCTCCTTTCTGAAACATCTCTTCCATCTTTAGATGCTAGGACCTTTTCTCTTTAGAGAAAACCAGCATTCACAGGTCCCAAGCTAAACCACAGAACAACAGCTTTGCCCTTCTGTGTCTTTGTAAATCCTTGAGAATGGAAGGGTAGACTGGTGCTCGGGTGGTCTGCAGCAGATACTGTGTTCAAGGCACTGTCTGGTGAAGCCTGAGGGAGGACCCCTCAGTGCTAGGTCACTTATGGTCTCAGATTTATGACGGTCAGTGGAGGGACAAGAGTGTGGGGAACTTTAAAGGCAGCTTCTTGAGAGGACCGTTTGTCTTAAAATATCTTTCTCCATAGGTCTTAAATGATATCATTGGAAATTCGTTTGTGGCTCTTGAAGCCTTTTTGTGGTCTTCAACAGTCTCTCATGATAAAATGAGAATGTACCAGATCACAGGGATGCTGCTAATATCTTGTGGCTGTAGTAATAGGCTGTAGTTGTGGAGGGAGGATTCCAGGAATGCAGCAGTGAAAAGAGAGGCTGGGAAAGCTCAGATCAGGTCCTTTTCCCCCCAGCTCTGTCTGGGCCCAGCCTTGCAGAGCCTCTGGGGTGGCAGGGAGAGTTGGTGGAGTTTTGAATCTTCCTCGGGGCTCTGCCCTTCCAGGAATGAAAGTCTCTCCAGGCTGTGGGCAGAGGGCTGAGGGTATTGCATCATGGTTGATGGTTCAAACAGCTATCTTTTTCGACCCTTTCTTTTGACCTTTGAGGTTCTGCAATATTTTCGTCAGAAATTTCTGCTTTAAGTGTAAGGGATGTGGTGCAACTGGGGAAGGAAGTGTGGAGAACAAAGCAAACCACCCTTACCATAATTCAGTGTTTAGAGCACATTTCTGTACTTCCCCCAAAGTGTTCAACTTTTCCTTCATTTTTCTTACAATTGGCTCTAGTATAGTGTAGTTTATAACTTTGGTATTTTTATTTGTCATCATTTTGGTCTGAAAAATGAACACAAAGGAGACTTCGACAACAGTAAAAGAAATCAAGTAGCTTGTAGAAATGATTTTGCATTTGAAGTCTGATTAAATTTGTCCTCCAAGAAGATGTCTGCCCCTGTCCAGTCATCTCCTTCTTTCTCCTGGTCTCCATCCCCAAACACTGTGCAGCCCATCCCCACACTTGCAGAATGTTAGCACTTTTCAGGACACAGCATTTACTCCTCTCTTCTCAAAAGACTGTTGAAGACTGAAAAACAACCTTTTAAGATCCCCAAAATGAATTTCGAAGGATATAAACTCAGACCAGGGAGGAAAGAAATTGTGAGTCAGGGGACCCTTCTAAATGACATTGTCAAAGGTTCAGGAGGTTACTCTTTATAATGGATGAGAGCTCTGCACGTGAATGGAATAGAGAACTGAGAGAGAAAAGATTCAGGATGATTTCATGTGGATGAATAGAAATAAACACAGCCTTCTAGAAAAACAAGAAGGATCTATCACATTTTATTCTGGGCTAAATAGGATGTTATATATTATAGGAAATAAGTTATCTAGGTAATTTATTTTTTTATCATTTCATTAAAAAAATCGTATCATTTTATTTGAATGATAAAGTCATTTCTTTTGGGTAGTGGATGTAGCTCAGTGGTTGAGTGCCTGCTTCCCACATATGAGGTCCCAGGTTCAATCCCTGGTGCTGCCCTAAAAAAAAAGTCACTTCTTTTTCTGTCTTTCTAGGTGTTGAGGTGGAATAACCATGTGGTAATCTATGGCTTGTAGAAGGGGAGGGGTCACATGCAAGAATGTGAACATGCCTACCCATCCCAGCTTAGGCACGGGCACTCATGGATGGGAGAGAAATAGCCATTAGAAATGTCATGAAAAACAAATACTTTGATTACATTTTTATGTCATTCCTTATATTGCATTTCTCTTTAAATAAATAACTTCAACACTTCCCCCAAATAAAATGCATGTGTATCTGTGAAGGATAATTAGGAATTATGTGGATTGAACAAAAAATTGATACTTCTGAAGAAAATCTTTTTAGAATCTGCACCCTTTCAGTCTTTGGCCCAAATGAAATTGTAAATGCATTTATTTTGGCCTATCTATTGACAATCAATTTGTTGGAGAGGCTGTCTGAATTAGACACAAATAAGAGAATTGCAGATAATCTCCTTAGACAGGATGACTAAGCCAAGTTTGTCCTTAGGGGGATCCAGGGCAAGGAAGTCCATTGTGTGTTTTTGTTTAGACAGTTTCCTCTGCAGCATGCTCTTGGACACTACCATAAAGTAGATCAGTGCAGAGTAGATTGTATTTTCTATAGAAACAATGTTGGAATTGAACTTTGAGTCAAATAAGTCATCGATATAATTAATAGTATGTTATAAAAGCAAATGTATAGCATTCAAATAAGTAAACATACTCTCTAAATCTTAATAAAATAGATATTTATTTGCAGCATGCGTATTGATTATAGAAAAGGTATAGATATCCCCCAAAAGATATATCTCTACTGAATCTGACCAAAATATTATTTTCTAAATAGAATTAAATATTTTATTAAGAGCTGAATTTGTTGCCTAGAAATTTAGAAAGTCCCTTTAGGATGACTTGTATGTCTTCAAAAAGAACCCCAAGCAATTTTCTACAGAAAATGACTTTTCTTTCCTGTTTAAAATGCTCCCTATAGCACGCAACAGCATTTAAATCATTCCACTGACCTTAGCACTACCCTGCAGTGTATGTATACTCAAAATGCACTTGTTGTTAGGAGGGTTGGCAGTGTCGTTTTGTCTACCAAAAGGTTTTTATTTTAAAGGTACATTACAAAACTAATTCATATCCATAGTATACAAATTAAGATATGTGAATAAGCAAAAAGAAGAAAAGTAATATCCCATAATTCCACATTTCAGAGATAGTCACTGTTTTATAGCCTATATTTTCTCACTTAACCAAATAACAGCAATACTTTTCATCTTCTTCAGTATTCATAGCATCATTTAAAATGAATGCATGTTATTTCATTCTATATACCATACTTTATTTAACCAGCCTCCATTTCTGAACATTTCAATTGCCATTATGTTTATAACATCCACACCTGTGACATCATGGGGCATTTGCTTCCTTCAGGTAAAGGGGAAAAGCTTGAGTCTGGTTTACAGACCAGTTTGCTACATTTGCTGAGTGCCGCAGAGCCATCTGTCCTCCGCAGGTTAGAGGAGAAGGGAAGTCCTCCCAATGGGTAGCACTTTGAGCAATACACCTTGTGGACCATTTTGCTTGGATGTGAGAAGATTAAGGATTAATGGCAGGGAGGTTTGGGAAGAGTCATGTGGATGATCCTCTGGAATGGACCCTGGGGCATGTCCCATATGAGTGTTGACTAAAGAGCATCCAATGCAGAGGAGACTCTCAATTAAAGGATGGACATGTTGAGCTTTCTGTGGATGTCACTCAGCCTTCTCCTAGCTTCCCTAGTGCTTTCCCCATGTCTTGTAAACAAAGTAGGGGCCAGGGCAGAAAGCTGAGCAGGTATTGAACAACAAAATTTCCCTTTACTAGCATTGACATGGCCCATTGGTTCCACTGAGTGCCAAATTTGTCAAGCAATGCCCATTCCTGAATATTTCATATAGTACCACATGTCAAGTGAGGGGTGGAGAGGATAGCCACCTGTTTGGACCCCTTCTGACATGGAACTAGTTTTAATTTATAATTCCTACCCATTGTGCTTCTGCTAGAAGCACCAATTGTGAAATAATGAATGCCTAACATACCATCATGGTAACTCACACTTTGCCCTTTAGTGAAAGATGTGAGGGAATGGATCTATGTCTATAAGCATCTCTGGTCTTTATCATTTACCCCACTTCCCAGGAAAGCTGGCCTTTATATGATTGAGGATTGGCCTATTGAGGTCTCAGTTAAGGCACCAGATGGAAGATAACTCCTTGCAAACCTGGGAATATAGTGTATGTTGTGATGCACTGTGTTCCCTGAACAGGTTACCGGTGACTAGGTGCTGGTAAATGACAATAATGGAAAGGGACAAAAATAGAAAGGAGTCAAGAGTTAAATGACATGAGGCTCACAATATCTGGAGTTTTCACCTGTTGGTGTGGAAAAATGTGCAGCACAATTGGAGAAACCTGCAGTGGAAGCCATACTCTTGGGCACCACACAATTTCAGTGAAGGCCAAGATGGGGAAGAAAAGAGCATCTGTAACATGAGTGATAGAGCAGGAAGGTTTATTTACCAAGAAGCAGGAATGCCACATTTGAAACAGTTTAGGATGGGTGCATGCTTTGTGAGTTGGGTCAAAGGAGAGAATCTCTACTTGTCATGTGTATGTCAGGAAATCCAAGAGCCATTCCATGAATTCCAAGAATGAATTAAGAGGCTGTCACAAGTGTTAGGAGGGTTGGGGAAGCCTGCAGCTCTAAAGCTGGTGGTCTCAAAAATTTGCTTAGAAGCTGCTCTGAATTCCAGGAACTCTGGGAATCAAACACTGATTATCTCATCCTGAGACAAGGAGTCAAATGATTCTCAAGTGCTTGCCCAGAAGCTGCTATGAGCCTCATGTCTGCTGTTGACCCTGTGTCAGCCTACAACTGCCTCTAGAATTATGGCTTCCCCTCCACAACCTTCCGAATCCTGCCCATCAACCGTGAATCATATGGTGAAGGGGATACTGGGAAAAGAAGTTTCCAGCTTCTCTGTGACCAAGACTAGAGCCAGGTTTCAGCAGTGATGCCATATTGACAACAATTTGCACAAAGCCATGGTGCCAGGTGATAATGAGAATACATGGGGATGAAAGATGACTGGAGTTCCTTTAATTTGGTGCAGTAACTAAATATTAAAAAGATTTGAAACAACTTGGAATTAACTGTCCTCAGAGTTTCCAAAAGAATTTGGTTCTGAGGTAAGACATATGTGGGAAACAGCAGTCCCTACAGGGGAAAGGGTGGTGAGTGGGGAGAGGTAGGAGGAGGAAGTAAGGGAGTGACAATACGAGTCCAGGGAGGAATTAGCTACTCCCGAGGATCCCAGTTCAGGTGAACTGCCATGACCTATACCACTTGTTGGAAACAACAGCTGGCCTCAGTGAATAGGGGAGCTCGGTCCTCTAGAAGGAGGTATCCATTGCCCATTGGGCCATTGGAGGCTCCTGCTCCATTGGGCCATCCACAAAGCACCAGAGCACTGTGAAGAATCCATGGTGCATTCAAACACCATCCTCTAGGTCTTCTGCATAAAAGAACCTATGATAACTCTTCTATAGTTAGGAACCCTTGACTGCTGTGGCTAAGAGAAGAGTTCACCATCACCTCCTATGGGTCTCTGGTCACTCCTGTCCAGGCCTACACAATCATGACTTGCTATAGAGCAGGGGTGGCTAATTGCAGTGTCCTATGCTATGTCTATGCTCTTGTTCAAAGAACTGATTTGGAGGGCATAGAAACAGTTGGTTTCCATGGAAGGCTTTGCTTTTCTCTAATAAGCTCTGTACAATGCTGGCTCACTTACACGATGTTGACTTGCTAATCGAGGTAGTGGTTACAGAGGTTACAGATTCTTTGCCTCTAAACCTGAGCCCATCTCCATTTTCTACTGAAGCCTACATGAAATGAATGTAGATATTTTGACACTGGAAAGACAGGTTCTTCCCTCTAGGTGAAATCCATATTAAGAAAGAACAGCAAAGGCAACCTTGAAACTAAAGGGGAAAAGAAGTTACAAAATGTCAGCTTGAGGACTGGGTAAGAGTAAAGAGTGGAGGGTGGGTTCTATTGTCTGGCCTGGTAACTGTGGGAGACTCTATACTGATTGAATACAGATTGACTTTAGGACATTGCCTTTTGCATTTAAACTTTGGCTTTCGAGAACTGTTGCCTCCCCTTTCCTCACTGTTTTGCAGCCCTAAGTCACTGCCCACCTAACAGGAGGGAGGGAGTTCCCAAAGAAATGACTGGTATTTGGTGATAGAATTGTGTTACTTTTATCTGTACTTTCCTACCCAGTCTCTCTTGTAATTATGGGCAAGGAACTCTAAGACAGATGGTTAGCTGTATCCATATGCTCTGGGACAATGGAAACAAGCAAAGCTCATGAATCTTTGGGAAGCCTGGGTGGGGGCTTGTGGTCTTTAACACTTGGTTCTATCTGGTTTGCCCAACAGTGTAGAAGGTAATTAGATATGTCAGAACAAACATGTAGAAAGACCAGTGCCTGTGAGAACAGAATTTGATTTTTAAAAACGTGAAGTATGAAAGAGATTTTTTTGGGAAAGAAATCAGGGAAAACTTTTGGTCTCTTTAACTAGAAGTAGCACTTGGTAACTTTCCACTCAGCTTAAGGAAAATTTAAGTAGGGCTCTCCATGTTTTATTTTGGGGAACCTGAAAATCACAATGAAATAGTTGACAGTGTATTTACAGAGAAATAATGCTTCAGGAGACCTCTGAAATAAAATGTTTGGGTTTGTGGAGAATAACAGGGCATCATGACAGTTGCTCCCAAAATGTTATTGAAGACTAAATAACCACTGCCAAAGGAAAGGTTTTAATATTTACTGGGCATCTAGTACTTGCTGAGAACTTTACATACATTTCTCACTTTAACCTCAGTGCAACCTTGGGAGAAAGATACTCACATTTGACAGAAGAGGACAATGTGGCTCAGCGTGTTTAAGTAACTGCCAAGATTTGACACCTGGCAAGTAATTTGGCATGTGATCAGTGTGACACCAAGGTCTGTGTCCCGCCCCATCACACCAGTGACCCACTGCCTTTTGGCCACACCATGATACAGTGGAGGCGACTGAATTCTCTACTCTCCTTCTTGCCTTGCAACACTAATGTGACCTCCTCCTGCCTTTAACTTCCCCAGCAGCTACCACCTATAAAATCCATTTGTTGACTGTATAGTACTTTGTAATGCATTGGTTTCTTTAAACCAATATTTAAAACTGTTACTTAATGTTTTACACGTTTATGTCCTTTCTCTTGCCTAGATTACAATCCCTGAGAGGGCACCGACTTTGACTAACAAACTGCTGTATCCCCCACAGCATTTTGCAAATAACTGATGTTCAGTTGCTATCTATTTGATTTTAATTTGTGTTAGGTTGAAAATTTCTGAAATAGTTGATCTGATATGAAAGTCATAGTCAAAACCATTTTAAGTCATTGACAGTACTGTTCAGGAGACTTTTGACAATTTTTACACCCATAATGTCAGAGATTCAGGGAAATTGATGAGGAAATAATGGGGTTTTAAATTTCAAGGAGAGGTATATCATTAAGGATTTCATTGAACTGTGTTATTTACTTTAAATCTTTTCAGTTAAAATTCCTCTAGCTTCCCACTAACATTACCACAATGTTTATGTTTCATCTTCAGTCGGATTATAGTATATGCCATCAGGAAACTCCCCTAACTGCATGGATAACCTTACTGTTTATACCTCTGAGCCTTACCTTTCAGAATATTTCTGAAGACCAATACTTGAAAATTTTCATGAGGAAATATCCATTAAGGTCAAAAGGAAGGAGGAAAGCAAAGGCTAATTTCGTTCAGAAGATTCTGTTTTCTCTTGCTTTATCATTTCTTGCTTGTTGCACTTCCTCTGAGAGTGTAACACTGGAGAGCAGACCTGAGAGCCAACGAAAACTGTCACAATGAACAACAAAGATATAAACAAACTCTTTCAATTCATGGTAATACTTATTTTGCATCGGAAAGTATGTGTAATTAAGACTACTGTAATTCCCATTTTCATGCCAAATGTAATCCTGGAGGAGGCTATTGCTGGCATGAGGTCTGGAGTTTGTACTGCATCAAAGCTAGTAGCTTGTTTTTCCATCTGGACTAGGCATAGAGTTTGCAAGCCTTTTTTGTGTTACTCATGCCCTGGTAAATTCCAGGCTTGGGCTACTATAGTTCACATGAAAGGTTTTGCCCCAAGAGTTGGAAATGTATTATGGCACTTGTTTAAGAGTGTTTTGCTACTGGAAGTACAACTAGTTCTACTGAGGTTTATGTTGGCCACCTCAGGCTTCTGGGTTCAGTACAGAGTTTTGATTTAGTCCTGCAGGGTTTTATGACTTGGCTACCTGAAGGACTGGCATTCATACTGTTCTTTTTTCACAGCTGGGAAGATCCACTGGAGCATTTGCCTAAAGATTTCTAAATTTCACTTTGGAATAGTCATGTTGATGGCTTAAGTGGTCTTGAAGGGTTTTCATATTTGGAACTTCCCTATCTTGTCTGACATGGCTTCAGTTGCTGGTTGTTTGGGAAGAGGTTTAAGTACTCTTCCGTAAGATTACACTTAGTATTTGTTGTACTGAATTGATTTAATTTAGGGTTTCCCTAAGTCTGGAGCCTGTATTAGTTTGTATTGCTATGGTAACATGTCACTATAAACTTAGTGACAAGAAACAGCACAAATTTAATCTCTGGCAATTGTTGAAGACAGAATTCCAAAAATGAGTCTTAAGGGGCAAAAAGTCAAGGTGTCAGCAGGGCTGGTTTTTCCTGGAGGCTGTCACATGTATTAGAACTTCATTCCTTTTTACAGATTAATAGCTTTCCATTTTATGCATATATCATAGTTTGTTTACCCATTCATCTGCTGATGGATACTTGTGTTGCACCCATCTTTTAGCAATTGTGAGTATGAACATTGGTGTACAAATATCTTTTCCAGTCCCAGCTTTTAATTCTTCTGGGTATGTACTTAGAAGTGGGATTGCTGGGTCATATGGAAATTCTATACTTAGCTTTCTGAGGAACTACCAACTGTCTTTCACAGTGGTTACACCATTTTACCTTCACACTATCAACCAACTAGGGTTCTTATTTCTCCACATCCTCTCCACCACTTGTTATTTTCTGTTTTGTCTTTTTAAATAGTAGCCATTATAGTGGGTGTAAATGGTGTCTCATTGTGGCTTTGATTTGCATTTCCCTATTGGCTAATGATGTTGAGCATCTTTTCATTTGTTTATTGGCCATTTGTATATCCTCCTTGGAGAAATGTCTATTTAAGTCTTTTGCCCATTTTAAAAATTGGGCTGTTTGTTTTTTTGTTGTTGAGTTGTAGGATTTCTTTATATATCCTGGCTATTAAATCCTTATGGATATGTAGCTTCTAAATATTTTCTTCACTTCTGTAGGTTGTCATTTTACTTTCGTGATGGAAGTCCTTTGATACACAGACATTTTTAATTTTGATGAAGTCTTATTGATCTATTTTTTTTCTTCTGTTGCTCATGCTTTTGATGTAAAGTCTAAGAAACTATGCCTAACAAAAAGTCCTGAAG